>JAVSCE010014339.1:0-26505 GCA_032199065.1 Smutsia gigantea
ATCACTATGCTAATTCCAAGTTCTTTGCTCAAACTCTTCATCTAATAATCTCATATCTTAATTACTTGGAATAAAAATTTTAAATACCATTTTTCATTTTGTTATTTTGCAGCAATAACATTGATTCTTCAATTTATCTTCATCTTTTTTACTTATATCATGTAGAGAAGAATAATTTGATACACTCAGTTATATTAATTTCAAGATATGTTTATATACTTGTTCAGAAAGTGTTTGAGTCAGAGGACATTTTATTCTTGTGATGATTGCTTTGCAATACAACATTGTGCTTATTGCAACTCTTGAAGTCATGACCTTTATATTTTATAGACTATAATTATGTGTCCTTTTGTATTAAGTAAATAATTGGATTGTTGATGTAAATGATTCTAAATTAAATAATTTGGAACTTAAAATCAGCAGGATATACCAGAATCCTGGGATATTTCTAAACCTTTATTATACTTTTTTTTTAAAGAAAGCAGAGCCTAGTATTCAATTAGTTTAACTTATTTAAAATAAGAAAGAATCTAAACTTATGTATGTTTTGAGGAGCTATATAAATATCTACATACATACAAACTCTTGCTATTGAAAAAATAATTTAAAATACTAGAGGCAAAATATTTTCAAAGTTCTTGAATATAACAATTCAGAAGTTTTAAAAAGATATTGAGTAGTAGATTTTAAGCAGTTATAGCAGTTGTAGATGACAATTAGAACTGCATTCAGTTATTGAGACTTAAAATTGCTGTTTTTATATATTTTATGATGATGCTTCCCATGGGGATACTAGAATGCACAGGAAGCCTGCTTTTATGAAATATGCTGTTTCTATACTCTTATCAAGTTTTTTTTTTAGAAAAAAAAATCCAGTTTTCACCTAAAGAGCTAACCTATAGAAAGAACTTGTAAAGATGGAAATTCTAATTTGGAGATATTGACATGAGTTACTGTTTTAGTTTTCTCTTGCTGTGTAATAAATTGCTGCCCTTTTAGCAGTTTAAATCAACAAGTATTTATTATCTCACAGTGCTGTAGATTAGAAGTCTGGCATGGCATGGTGGGTTCTCTGCTCAGGTTCTCACAAAACCAAAGTCAAGATGTCAGATTCGCTAGGCTCTTATCTGGAGGATCTAAGGAATAGTCCACTTTTAAACTCATTCAGGTTGTTAGCTAAATTCAGTTCCTTGAGGTTGTAGGACTCAAGTCCTTGTTTCCTTGCTGTCTGTCCAGGGTGACTCTGTCCTCAAGGCTACCTGCATTTTTTCTCATGTGGCCAGTCTCCATCTTCAGTTTAACAACGGTACATGAGAAATCTTTCTCACCCTTTGAATTTAATGATGTCCCCCTTTGCCACATCTCTCTCTCTCTCTTTGGTTTCCTTTTCTGCCTCCTTCTTCCACCATTAAGGGCTCATGTAATTACCCACCCAGATAATCCTCGATAACCTCCCTATTTTATGATCTACTGGTTTGTATACTTAGTTACAGCTGCCAAGTCTCTTCTGCTATGTAACATAAAATATAACCATGGGAGTAACAGCAAGAGACCCAAGAGACGGAGATAATGAAGGCCAAAATTCTGCCTACCACAGTTACTTTCAAAGGAGATTTGTACATTTAATACCAAATGCTCATTTATTTCAAATGTTTACCCAATAACAAACATATATACAGCAATTTCAGTGTATAAGTAAATATAATTGAAAATGAATGTACATTTTGTTTATTGCAGATTTTGTATATATGTTGAATTTTTTTTTCAAAGTAGAGTCTTTTAAATTAGTATCATACTATACACCCACTTTGGAAGCTAGAAAAACAGACTCATTCCAAAGCATACACAGTAATACTAAGAAGTATATTGCATCTGCAAGTACAATATTATAATCTTTTACACCAGATTCAAAATACATGCACCCTAATTTTTTAAATTCAATGGAAATAACGTACAAATAGAAAAATGAGGAATTCGTCAATATCTAAAATGAAAAATTACATCCATACACTCCCATTTTTAATTTTATGTTATAATACAATTAAACACTGTGGTAAAGTGGTTCAGTATCAGTTTTGTATTGCAGCAATTGTATGAATGAGTACGTTGAATATGTTTTCTCATGATCAGAAATTCTACATTTTCAAATTATATGCTAATGTCTTAGATTAGCATAAAATTTAATTTGTGCTGATTAGCTTGAGTCAAGGGAGGGAAATTAACTTGACACATTAATTTTGCATTTACAGTAGTCTTAGCATAACGTGCATGTGCATGGGGAATTTATTATTTATTCTCTTTGCATCAATACCAGAATTTACATCTCAGGATACCTTTACTGGAAGAAAATATTTATTTACAAAATACATTGTGATGAAAATTGAAGTGCAGAAAACTGGCCATTTAGAAAGTAGTTCCACAAGATAACTGTATGAAATGTAGTTTTTGCTAACCACATATTTCAGCCTATTAAGAATATCTTTGATTTATTTACTAATTAGCATCATCTTTAATTGTTCAAAAATATTCTAATTTTCTTGACGTTTCAAAATTCTTTTCTTCAGTATTAACTTCCATTAACTTCCAGTAACATTATTTCTTTGATTCAATGTATGTTCTAATAATTACTAATTTCCTTTTCCTTTTCCAACATTCTCCTAAATGCACTATCAATGCTAAAACACTGAAAATTACATGAATAGTCACAAAATAAAACTGAATAGATCAATAAACACATGAATATGGGAAATCTTTTCAAAGTCTTCATAATGAAAAATTTTAAAACATATTAACTCTCTTGAAATAATGTGTCAGTGATCCTTCAGATTATTTAATTACCAACTCATTTCACATGTCAGGAAATTTGTGAATGGAACTGGATGTGATTCTTAATAAGAAGAAAGCAAATACAATAAAATAACTTTTAGTTAAATAGATAATGCCTTCTATTGCATGTTTCTGATAAAAACGGACTCTTCTTGAATAAGTAGATGATATAGAATAATTTTAAAAGTTATCATATACCACTTATTAGTGTTAGGAACTGTTCTAAGTACATAAGTTGTCTTATTTAACACTCACAAAGATTTTGTAAAGAACATTTTATTATTGCAATCCTACTAGTAAGTGACAGTGAAAGTTCTCAATCTTAGCACACACAGATGTATATGTATATAAACAATCATAATTTTAAATTTTTTTCTCTAAATTTAAGTTCTTTAAGAACAAATTTTTTTTTATTTCATTATATTTCTTGGGCAAATATGAATAATTTCTAAGCCCAACAATTTTTTCTTTCCTTCTCCTATCTTCTAAATTGTATCCTTTTGCTAATTATTTCAGTGATGGTTTATGGCTTTTTAACTACCCTGCTGTTTGTGTATATGAAAATGTGTTTATTTCCCATTAAGTTTTGAATTGTAGTTCAGCAGAGGTAGAATTCTAGTTTAACATTAAGTTTTGCACAGCATTATGATTTACTGCATGATTTTCTGACATTGTATCACAAGAGAAGTCCACTGTCAACCTATTTGCTATTTCTTTATAGATAAATGTGCATTTTCTTTCTGATAGCTTTAGTTTTTCTCTTTATTCTGAATGTTATGTATTAGCCTAGTGCATTCAGTTGTTGATTTAGTTTACCCTCTCTGCACATAGTGTGTACCTTTAATTAGAGTACTCCTGTCATTATATTTCTGAAAAGTCTTAATTTTTCCTCTTAAAAAAGGGCTTATCATTTTCTTTATTTTCTTCTCTGGAACTTCACTAAGACATATGTTAGAGTCTGCCAACTTAACTTTTGTGTTTTGTGATGGCTTTTTCATGGCTTTTTATTTCTTTCTTTTTAAAAAAAAATTGCATTCTGGGTGAAATTCTCTATTTTAGATCTCTAATTCCCTGTTTGGTTGTGACTGTCTCACATATTGTAGTGTCTATTGAGTTATTTAAATGACTACACATATTTTTGTTTATTATTATTTAACTTTTCCATTTTTTAACCCATAGCTGTTGAATAGAATTCAGTAATTTCTTATTTGTATGGGTGTTATGTTTTATCTCTTTGAGGACTCTTAAATTCACTTTTTTTATAGCATTCTATATTGCACTCAGATTTATTCTAAAGTAAATGCATATTCTGTTGCTTATTTGTGAATTGTCTTTCTTTAATTTTTGGATTTCAGAATGCCTGTTAGAGATTTACCTTGAATGCTTCTCATGTGTGTGGTGTGTGTGTGTGTGTGTGTGTATTTCTTCCCTCTCTATCTCAACTTCCTTCTTCCTCGCCTGATACATTTGCATTTGCCCTCATCTGACCCCCTGTGGTTCTCGTTCAAACCAGGTTATACTGCTTACCTGGGAATCCTTTCTTATGATAGTATTAGATACATTATAGATTTGATATCTGATCAATAATCAATTTGTTCAAGTCTTAATTATGGACTTAGAATTGGCCACCTGAATCTCTGTAGTGATTATGTTTGTATAATAAGTCAAAGCCCCAGACAATGATCAGTCAGGCTTTTCAGCCCTTTTCTTGGATGGAGGTGTGTCAACTTAGGTTTTGTTTTCATTCAGTGAACCCAAGACACTTTTTATTCCCCATATACATAGATTAACTATGTTAGCCCTTCGCTATCTGTTATCATGACATCCATTCTGATCTTATTCAAAGAGACTAACCTGTGTAGAGCTTATCAGTGGTTCTCCTTGTTCTTTGACTACTTACTGAGTTCAGTCATCAGAAATCCCAGTCAGAAATGAATGGGAAGGAGAGAGTGGCTGAGATATTTATTGCTTTGGATACTTCCCTGAGTTGTCAGAAGATACTGGAGATGTTCTGCCAAGAGAATGGCTCCTTATCTCAACTGAGCTGACCTCCTTTTCATTGCATGATCCCATCCTTTCATGTTCTGGTAATGACTATTCCCTTCATTACTTGGGGTCTAGGTTGATAACAGCAGTAGCCCTTGTGTTTTTGCTCTCTCTCGACATTATTTGATAATTAGTCTCTTTATTAGACCTTCCTGAATTATCTTTATATCAGTGTGCCACCACTTTCCTCCTGATTGATTAAGCCATCTCTCTTCATCACTACTTCAATATCCCTTGCTTGATTCTGAAGCTATAGTCTCATTCATCTTTAGGTTCAGAACTGTTTATCTCTGTTATTCTCTTCCATATCTGTCCAATGAAAAACTTAATTCAGCTTATAAGATTTATTGTAATTGCTATTATTCTTTTTCTAAAATAATTCCTCTATCACGGCTATGTGCTTTGAGCAGGGTGTAGAGTGTCAGTTGTTCTTAAAATGTTATATTGGCCAGTGTCTTGTCCCATCTAGTTATGCAATATTAAAATTTCCAAGGAAGGAAATAAAGACATTGCGCCTGTGATAGGTGGGGAAAAATACATTCAGATTACCCAAGCAGCTATAATGGGAATGAAAATTTAATGAGTACCTCCAAAGGCCATCTCAATGATAGCATTACATCTCCTGAAATGTATGGAAATAATGGAGATATAAAGATAAATGAAGGCAACTTTTTAATATCTTTATTTGTTGCATGAATTTCATGTCCTAGGGTCCTGCAAGATTCAGAACAGGAAATAAGACAAGTGTATGAGAAATTGGAGATGAATAGGACCCTGATCCAAAATCAGGCAGAAAAAGACTTGAAAGGTCATACAGAGAGATGGCCTATCAGTCTGCATCTGTTAGACCGTCTCTGTAATATCCTTGCTTATTGTGATTCCTCCGTGTTCTAAGGCCCTACCAGTTGATCATTTAATTTTAGGAAAATGTGTATAAACCTGCACTCAGATACATATATGCCCTGAAAATGCCAATAAACATTTATTTACATAATTTAATTTGTGATAATGTCATAAAATGTATTATTTGTCAAAAAAAATTTCTGGATTCCAGATGATGACTAGAAATTTAAGCATTAAATTTTAGTAAATTCACTTTATTTCAATTGCTTAATTTTTTTTTTAAGAATAAAGGCTTTTAAATGACACAAGAAGCAAGCATGGCAGTTTGCCAGATGCGCAAAGAGTAAACTCAGTTTCTATAGATGTTTATAAATCTCACCACAGGAAAAAGAAGAAAAATAAAGGAAAAAAGAAAGAAAGGAGGAAAGAAAGAAATAAAGAGAGGTGGGAGAAAGAGGGAGAGAAAAAGATGAAGGGGGGAAGGAGGAAGGAGGAAAAGAGGGATGGGCAAGTAAGGAAAAACACAATTAGATAAAATTTAATTCTCATGTCTGTACATTCCTCACAAATAAAAAGAAAGACATTGCTTGTGCTTACGATTCAAATGCATTTGTGACCATTTTTAGGCTTTGTGACCAGCCTTTATCTGCCCCATCCAGATGTATAGAATCTCCATAGTTGCATATACCTTTTGTCTTTAATTCAGTTTCCTTTGTCACAAATCAAGGTACACAGTTACCATATCCTGATTCTTGAATTTCCAGGAAAGCTTAGTTTTGCTTAAATCAGATTCAGCTATGATGAGACTTATGCAGAATAAATATTGCTTGTGAGAGCAACTAGATTTCTAAGGCCTATCCTATTTACTGATAAATTGCAGTGTAGCAGGAATGATGCTCCAATAAGTATTGATTTCTTTTGTGCATAGAACTCATTTTGCTACAGCTTGTGAATTGCCTTCATAAACTGACAATCCATTAAGTATTAGTTTGTGTGTCTCTGTGTCTCTTCCTTATTGCTTTTTTTTTTTTACTGCTTCACGCTTTACTGTCTTTAAAATAGATTTCCACAGAAAAATGAGTAAACGGAAAACTTAATGGTAGCACCACAATTTGGAGGGAAATAAATGACTTCAATAGGTAAAACTGAATTTCTGCCACTACCTCCAAGGACGGACTAAAGAAAATAACTGAAAAGCATTGTATTAAAATATTTTATGAAGTAGGTAATAGAATGACTTGACTTCTAAAATCAATAGTTTTACTTTGACATTTTATATTACTTATAGGCAACACAAAATATCTTACCTGCTATTGACATTGTATTTTTTCATTTCATCATGTCAGAGATGGTATTTTAAAACTAAAGTTTAATATCCGCTGTCCCAAACTGCCAAGTCCTATTTTTGTTATAAATTTGCAGATTTCAAATATTTTATTATTGTTTTATCTATTCCCTTAATTTCTTTATGTTGCTGAATCTCAAAGCAAGAGTAAAATATTATATTGTCAAAATTTAAGATTTTTATGCCACTGTTACTCCTGATTTTTTATACAGTTGTGCTTCATCTTCATCAGAAAGTGGTGGAAGTATAGTGATCTTGAGGCATATGAGAAAAAGCGTATCTTTCAAGTGACATTGAAAGGACAATGTATGAAGGCATGAAAATGAGGGAAAAAAGCAGAAAAACAGTACAAAAAAATATAAATTTTACAAAGTAACATTGTGACATAAAAGAAGCTAGAGACTAAATTTGAAAATATGAGAAAATACAATGTTTGGAGGGATGCTGGTTTAACTTAAAAATTACCCGTTTTCCTGAGTTAGAGACCAGAAGTACAGGACTACAAACACTAAAGAAAATTATAGAAAACATTCTACATCTAAAAAAAACCCCCACAGGATAAAAAGTGCTCACTATTTAAGAAAAATAAAACCCCACATCAGCAACTGTTTAAGTTAAATGAATAAAGAAAAAAAATCTTATAAATTTTTATCTAATGTTTACTAAGTCAGTCATAAACATAATAAATTAGTGGTCTGTACCTACCCACCCACTTCATTGCTAAAGCAACACAGTAGTCTAAGTCTGTTAAATCTTATGTACACCTTAATCATATATGTGTGTATGTAGGTGTATATGTGTATATATGTATGTAAGGATAGACATAGATAGAAATATGGATAAATAAAAGAAGATAGACACATGCATGTGTGTGTGTGTATGTAGATGGATTATTATATATATATACTTATATATCATCACATTCATTCATATATAATGAAAAAACATAAATAGTACATCCATTAAAAATCTATTTATATTATGATAAATGATCATATCACTTTAAATTTAATAAACTATACATTTAATTACAATTCCAAAAAATGCTTTAATTCATGTTTTTAGCTTAAGAGGTTGAAACTAAGTATAATACATTAATTTCTGGAGATGGCTTTAAATAGTGGCTTAGATTAGAGTAGATGACTGACTATGAAGTCACAACACCTGAACTGAAATCTTGCTATACTTCTTACCAACCGTTTGGACTTGGCAAGTTATTCAGTTCCATTACTCTAACATCCTCTTCTCTAAATAGCAATAATAAATCATACTCACCTCACCTCATATAATTATTGTGAAAACTAAATATAGTAGGATATTTAGCATATAGAAAGCATTGAATTGTATTTTTTATAGCTTTGTCACATTGTCATTACTGATCCTGTTATTATTACAGTCTACTACTCTTGCTACCTCTCTTATCCTAGCCCCACACTAGCTCGCACTCTTGAACTCTCACTCAAGCACATTTTTATTGGAGTATGTCTGAGGCTCGTAAACCTCAATCTTAAAGAAAAACAACACATATACAAAATATTATTTTACTATAAAATAATGATGTCTATTTTACTCTAAAATATTATTTTACTCTAAAAAAGAATAAAATATTTTACTCTAAAAAATTATTATACTCTAAAATAATGATTAGTATAAAATCACTTAGGTAAAAATGTAAAAAAAAAATTAACATGTAATACAGAAAAAACAGAATTTATAGTTTTTTATGTTTATTTTACACGTTGTTTTGGCAGTAAATTTGATGTATGTTTGTACATACATTCACAGAAATATATGGCATTTTTTAAAAGAAATCACATGTATAAGAAAAACAGTATCCAATATTTAAATGATATATTTTATTCTGTCTTATTAGGCAAATTGGAGTTTCATTTTTTAAAAGATAAAAAATAAACCACTGATTATAGAGCAAAAATTGTGATACCTTCATTGTTTTTGATACTGTATATGAAATTTAAAAATATTCGGAATTTACATTGTGTGAAATACTATTGAGGTTATTTTTTACTTTTATTAAGTCTCTTAATCCTCACAATACCCCTATATGATAGTTACTATTTTTAATCTTCATTTTATGGAAGAAGGAAGTGAGCACAGAGAAATATAATAATACTCTTATGACTTTATAGCAAGTATATAAAAAACTCAGGAAAGCCCAGTACCTGGTTTTCAACATCTGTATTCTGCCTCTATTTTCCTATCATTTCTTTTGTCATTGGTTGAGATTCTTTCCTCCCTAAATGGGGTCAACAAAAAATAAAAATACAAATTTTTAACTGGATAAGCAAATGTACATACATTTTTATATATATGGTATCAGTAATTATGTTTTTATGTGGTACTCATTCAAATTCTAAGAACACTTATGAAACAAAAACAATTATTCTCTAACTCAATAATGCAACAATAGAAAGACTGGTAATATATATTAATTGCTTTTACTCATACTATGTATATGATTACTTCTAAAGTAACATGAAAGTAACCAAGTCCTGTTGGCTAGAATTATTTTAAAGATTCCTCATTACTCATTTATTGTGTAAAAGTAAAGCTGAAATTTTACAATGCTTATGTGAATTTATTAGTAAGAATAAGTGTTTTTGCTTCACCTTTTGTCAAACTGCATAGCTCTATCATTGGAAATATTTTTTTAAAGCATTTAAAAACATTAATGAAAAACACATACACATATATACATATATATATATATAAAACTGATTTTGTTTGGTTTGGCAGTATTAAGGATAGTATAATACTTGATGCTAAAGATCAGTTAGCTTTTCATAATTTAAATGGAACCTTGTATGTTTACAGGTATACTTACTAGATGCATAAACATAAGGTGATAAAAATGAACAACCTTTGCCTTAACATTGACTTTAATAATGCAGTAAAACAGAAAAGAAAAAAATCTTGTTTTTCTCTATAATCACCAGATATATCTGATCTGATGATCTGGACTACAACCAATAAAAATACAAAAATCAATATGGTTCAAACTATGCATGATTTATTATTTCACATAATAGGTATGGCTGATTGAAGGGATTTTACCAATAACATAATTTTCTCCTAGTTTACGATCCTGCCATTCTTGGTGTCGACTGTGGTGACTGCAAATTTTGCCAACAAAATATCTAAATAGCAATGTCCAGCAGCAGCCTACCTTCACCCTCAACCCTCACATCTCCTTGGACAGAGCTGAGTTACGAACCATTCTCTGGCAAGAGAAATGGGATTATCATGAGCAATGTAAATGATACACTACCATCTACATGGAAAAGATTTTGTAAATTAACTACAATACCAATAACACTGAGTACAAACATACAAATGAGAGACCAATAATCCAAAATGGTTTTACTGATGGAGTAAATCTAATGCATCTTGCAAAATTTACATATTTTATCCACATTATTCTTTGTTCCATTTCCTGATTACTCTTAAAATAATTTAGTTGTCTGAGGGATGTTAAATTTTTTTTCCTCGGTTTCAGTATGCTAGATTAACTTTGAAACTTTGTCTTATGAAACTTTCAGCTAAAATGATTAACTAAAATTTAACATTTGTGATTTCAGCCCACTTTTTTGCCTATGCAGTATATGGGAGGTAAATGAAAAACACCCCAAAGTAGGCATTTTTAACTTATTATCATGGTGATACTTTGTCACAATTTGTTGTATTAATTTATTTCCCTGAATCATTGCCCCAAAGACTGATTTTTCAAAATATTGCTCTACTTTGTTATATCCCTGCTCAGTTTCAATGACTAGAAAGGTTCCTAAAGCAGAGTTGCTAAATGGAAAATGTATACAAATAGAGGCAAGGTGGGTGTGAAAATAATAAACTTATAAAGTTGTAGAATGCTAGATTTAGGAACATGGGTAATTTATCCAAGGATATGTGAATATAGATAAATATTTTAATAATGATATTAGATAAAGTATCCTATTTTTTGCCTTAATATAACAGAATTTAATTTATTTCATTTGTCATATTGTCAGTACTCTTATTGTATGTGCCACTTAATGTTTTCAGTAATATCTAATTGGACCTAATCATAGTCCTTTGCTCTAGATAACATCCTGTACTCATCAGTTTCTTCTGTGGCATGTGTAATTATTTTTTCATCAGTAACCTTTTATTGGCTGCCAGAAACGTCTATTAGCTTGATCTTCTCTTCCTTATTTAGTTAGCTATTCCTTTAAAACATAAGTCTGGCCAGATGTAACGATAAGCAGACAGATGGCTCTAGAGTGATTCTTTTTTGATAAGGAAGTAGCTTCCTCTGAACATGTGGTTCCATAACCATCCTGGCCCAAGGCATAATGAATGATTTGTGAGCTTGGACGGATGCATTTTAGTCCCATAAAGATAGGAATTGAACATAAACACTCATATTTAAGAATGAAGAACCTGCATTTCTATATGAATATTGCATTTCCTATCAGCAGGGGTACCCAAACAACATATATAGTAGAAAATTGACTTTATGTGAAGAGCTAGAATATCGTTGTTGAAAACTATCCAAATAAACAATAATGGGAAAATTTAAAATTTAAAACTAAATTATTTTGTTATAGGATTAATAAAACTCTGATTTTACTGTGGATCTTATTGCATATAAAATCTAAAGTTCATTGCATGTATGTAGTCTCTGTTTTCTTTCTTTAAGTGAATATTGTGGGTTTGCATGATAAAGAATATATTGCTAAGTTGTCAAAGGTCAGTGCTTTGTTATACTTAATTTATTTAGCATTTGATATCATTTTTAACAACTTAGAGAAGACAAATAGTGACTCTATAGCATCTCACTATGCTGATGGACACTGACTGTATTGGGGTTGGTGGGGAGGACCTGATGAAGGGGGTAGTTTAATCACCATAATATTGCACATGTAATTGTAGATTAATGATACCAAAATAAACTATTAAAAAAAAGATTTATTGACAGTCAAGACAACAGGTAAAGCAATAATGAATGCTGAAAGATGTCAATATGTTGTAGTTTTTGAAGAAATGAAAATATATATTGTGATTCATATGTGTTTAAAGGATTTAATACAAGGACTAAATTCACTACCTTGTTTGAAAAGTAAAATTACAACATTCAGTGTATTAGAGATTACCAGGGGGTAGGAAATGTGAGAATCAGGGAGCTACTGGTTAATGGTTAAGAGTTTCTGCCTGAGGTAATGAAAAAGTTTCAGAAATAGATATTAATGATGATTTTATAACATTGTGAATGTAATTAATGCCACTGAATTGCACACTTAAAAATATTTAAAAGTTAGTTTTTTAATATATACTTTACCACAATAGAAACTATTCAGACAAGCAAACTAAATGTGAAGATTATTTTATGAACATCTATTCAATAAGCACTTCTAAGTCATGGCATAAATCCAGTATAGTGGCAGGATGAATCATGTACATTTCCCCCTGTTCTTACTCTGTTGAGGATGCTAGGCAAGGTTTGTAGGCAAAATTTATGTACCAGTGGAATAATCCTGCCTCTCTATCTGTCTTTCCATCTCTGTCTTTCCAAAGTAAACTCAGCAATATGTTTTGATATCTGATATACATAATTCATCGTACTTTTAATAGTAAACTCAACAATTCTTTAAAAAATAGGATTTTCAGGTTACTAAATCCCTTTCTTTTCTTCAGGCATACTTCCTTCTAACCCTTTCACAAAACCTAAACTGAAAGTTAGAACTACTTTGCTATTCTTGCTTATTTCAGTGTTTTGTTTTTAACAGTTATGTGCTTCAAAATTTCCTCAATACATGTTTCAGAACTGTTTTTAATGTTTATTTTCCTGGGGAATAAAATTATTTTTGTTCTCTGGAAAAATTCATTTAAATGGATAAAGCATCATGAACAATTAAATGAAGTAATGATTCATATTTTTGTGAAAAGAAACATTTAAAAAATTTGAAAGCAAACATAATAATATTTTTAAACCTATTTTAGAAAATCTCAATTTGAAGTATGCTATATATCTGCCTATTCTAAGAAAACTCACAAAATAGAAATGAATTATAGACTGTAGTGTATATCTGATACCATTGAAATATTTCTTATTTTTATGGAGAGATCAGATCATTTGTCCTTAATAACCAACAAATTGAATCCTATAGAGATGGGTATATAATATAAGCAAATAGTTACTAACCTTAAATAAACAGACACACTCACTGACAGGAATATTACATCCACGAGATAAGAGTGCCATCCTCTCAAGGTTTTATTTTTGCTTTATATTGTTAATTCTTCTGAGAGTCAAAACATCTCTCACTTCAAAATATTCATATATTGAACAATACAAATATGAGACTTCTATGCAATTATATTCTAGATGATTTGTTTTTAATTAGCATTCACCTAAAACATCTCACAGTAAAATAAAAATAAACTTGGAAGTAGTAGGTAGGTGTTTTTCAAGTCTTATCCTTTGATAATTATGTGGCCATTGGAAATGCATTAATCATCTACAGGTACTTTATAAATATGTACATTAATAACATAGCTAGAGCTGCTGAAAGAGTTTAATGATAAAATGCATTTGGAAACTGTTAGTGAGCAATACTATTTAAAGAAGTTAGAGTAATTTTAAAAGTTTGATCATAACGTTAGGGTCATGGTTTAGGACAATATGATTTCACAAAGTTCTAGAGATAGGCAATTTATTCTTTATGTAATTTTATATGTGATATAATTATATATGTTTAATACAATTTTTATGATCTTCAGCTCTTCACACATCATGTTTAGACTTAAAGTCCTATCCTTCCACATGACTTCCATAACAAAGAATGGATATGTGCAATGGCTCCTTAGAGTTTTTCTAGATTCTGTATCTTCTTTCATAACCTGTATAGCCTTGGAATACACTCTACAGTATAAAATCCACAGCTCTATCTACAACATATAATGCAGGAATAAAAGAATTGGGCAGTTAGCCATTAGATGGCATGATTTTCTTTTTCTTGGAAATATACAGAGAAGTAGAATACCCCAGATTTTTACAGAGTAGTTTTACTAAAAAAAAAAAAATTACCTACCTATAATATGTCTTTTGAAAATTACTAGAAATAAGGAAATGCATATATATTTCTGATTAAGAAAATAAATTCTAAGTATAAGAATTCATAAGTAATAGTCTATAGGGGGACCTTGAGTAAAAATTAGTTTGTCCAGCCAATGATACTGTAGCATTGTTGGGAAAGCGTTGTGTGTTTTCCTCGGTCCTTGTCCCTGCCACAACAAAAAATTGAAGGGCAGAGACACAGGACACAGTAGTGAATCAGAGTAAAAGTTTTGTTTAAAGTTACTTAGAGAAAAAGTGTAGTAGGCAACCTCAGCAAGGAGAGGTGCCCTGAAAGTCTGGAAAGAGAAAGTTTAAAGTTAAAAGGTTACAAACTTAGAAAGTGCAGACCACCTCAGAGAGAGGAGCACCCTGAAAGGTTGGAAGTTCCCCCTTTTAAGAATTCTTCAGGAATGTGACTAAGGGCTGGGGGTGCAGACTTGTTAAGCAGTCTCTGAATATTTAGAATTAATTTAACACAAGGAACTTCCTGCTCTGATTTCTCCCTGCGATCCGGCTTCTTGGTCTGGGAGCATATCAAACAAGACTGCCTGCCCAGCCCCCAAGGTGGGCTGAGTTATTGTCTGTTTGCTAAAGAGTAAGTTAAGAATCTTACTTCTCAACATCCTGAGTATTAAAATGCAATCTTTAAGATGGAATCCTTCTTGCCTTTTACTATGTTGTTCACAGCTGGGCCTGCAAGCTAAATTAGTTGCCAAGGTTGCAAACTACTTGATTAGGGCCAAAGGAGAAAAAAGAGCATATAGGTAAAGTTAAAAAAATAAGCTGGCCCTGCATGATTAACACAATAAAGACATGGGCTCTGCTGAGGTACCGTTCTTTATCTGGGGAATATTCAAACATTCCAGGCCAAGTTGCTCCTGTCTTTTTTGAGCTTTAACTGATTAACTCAGGGTCTTTTTAGCGGGCATTTTCCTGATCTTATTCTCTTTCCACCCAACTTGTATCTATTTTCCTGCCTAACAGCATTGGATTAAGAGTGTCTCAGTAAAAAAAATGTCATACTAGAAACAAATCAAACCTACCACTAATTTGTGAAGGATGAATAGTGATGAGACTAATATGCATTTGGTGTATTTTTGAACCCACAATTTGACTCGCATATCACTATATTTTGTAGAGACATCAAGGAAGGCTTGATTATGTAATGTGTTTTCTATTACCTTTCTAGTCATCCATCAAATCATGCATGCTTTGTATTTTACTTGCAAGCCTTATAGAGTGATACATGCATAATTTGATAGGTTTAGGTGGGTTGTCAATAACTTTTGAGTGAAGATATAAACTTACAGCTGCTTTTTAGTACAATAACTCAGAGGAGAAATTCTGATGATGAAAAGTTCTTGTGATAGCGCAGGCCACTGTGTGAAATATTACCAAACTATACCAGAGAAACAGCTCTTCGCATTTCTGAATGTTACCTTTGTGAAATATCTGAAGAAATCCTCCCTTGCTTAATCTTTAGTTAAGCTGCATTTGTCGAAAGTGTTGTCACCAAAGAGGCTGTCAGTTGAAACTGTAACATCTCTTTGGGAACATGTCCAGTATTACTGTGGGTGGCTTATAAAATATCGTACCTGTATCTTCTTTTGTATTTACTTCTCTAAGCATACATGTTAAACTGCATCGTGTAAATAAGTGTGTAAAAACAAATTCTACTACATTGTTATTTGAAAATAATTCATGGAAAAAGAAAATTCCCATTTTGTGTTACAGAACAATCTGGCAGTAATTTGGTAAAGTAAGATACATTTAGGGAGACTAATCATATAAGATATTATGTATATATATATATATATATATATTATATAAGATAATATACCATAAGTGAGAGCATTTGTTAAGATATATTTAGTGAGGTCTACTCCTTTTGTATGGCACTTCTGTGCAAGCCACTTTAAATGTTAGCACTATGGTCAGGATTTTCCTTAGCATAATTTTAACAAGGTGATGATTATGTTAATATCTACAGATTATGTGAAAGGACAAGAGAAGAGGCATTCACTCTGATCTTTCAACTTGCTCAGCAAAAACCCTCAAAAGCTTTGTCACTTTTTACTAGAAGTACTACTGTTTATAATGAACTAGGAAAAGACTGTAAATATAAGCTAATACACTATAGAATTCATGTTCCTTTTGTTCTGAACTAATTGCTCTGAGATATAAAACCATATATAAAAGGTATTGTATTGTAAAATTGATATATAAGATACAGAATTAGTATGTATTTACTTTTACATTTTTCATTTATGAAATGTCTTTTCTATTTAGACAAAAAAGTATAACAAAGTGAATTTACAAATTCACACATATGTGAATACATATAATCACAAACATATTTCCTTGTAATATATCTAGTATTTCTAAAAATAAATTTTACTAGTCAGATTTGGATATAGTATTGATATGAACTTTCACTTTTAATGTTACTATGCTATTTTGAAATAGCATTTATTCTTTCTCAATATAGGTAAGGGGTATAATGTAATTAAAGAAGTGCTGCATATTTCTATTTCATTGGCTATTTTATTTTGGATTTATATTTATTTTTATTTTTTAGCACACATTTTTTTCTATACATCTCTTCAAGAACTGTGAGAGTACAGTTACCCCTGTACTTTTGGAAATGACAGTTGGAAGAAGTAGAACATACAGAACCCAGAGAAATGATTTATTCTTTCTGATAAGAGAAGCAATGAGACATTCTGCAGTTTTCTTATGAGCTAATCCATAGGTAAACTGATTTATAAATGAAAGATAGTTTCCAAAGGTGTATATTAGATGTTACTTCCTCTAAAAAAGGCGATTAAACTATATAATCTACTAAAACCTTGAAATTCAATCAAGTGTATCTTTGTCTAGGAAAAAAAAACTGGGCATAGAAATATATTTTAGGTGACAAAAGCAGACAAATAGCAATTGTTCAACAATATGTGTCTTCATACACATTAACTAGTGGGTGTGTGTGTATGTGTTTAAATACAGGGCACAGCAGTTAATAGAAGCAACACTTCACACACACTGATTCAGCACTTAATTTTTATTAGAAAAACCTGTCTTCTCTCACAGTGTGAATGTGTTTGCCTCTAGGACCAGCGCCATGTGTTGAATTCATTACAGTTTTTCATAGGATCCCAGGAGAGTTTATTCACAGATGTAGATTTACTGCCACCCACCCATATTGTCTGTCTGGCCTTCATTATGAGCACAAAGAAATTATCCAGTGGAAATAATTCATCACAGTGTATTAAAATAATAAGATTCTCCTAGTCAGTGATGCTAGAGGTTTATAGCTTCTGACACTTGACTCTGGTTCTATGCCAGCCTCTAGGATTTATGTGTAATATCATATGTCCTTTCAATGTCTCACAGTCAAGTCTAAGCTTCTGTGTAATATCATATGTCCTTTCAATGTCTCACCATCAAGCCTAAGTTTTTACAGCATCAAAGAAAGCTAACGCATGCTGGCACCATAGATCTGTATATTTTATTGATTTTCCCATAAGTGTATTTAATTATTCAGTGAAGGATCCATTTAACAATCCCATCTATTTTTAACCAATTAAGTTCACATTAAAAATTTACCAATATCATTCTGGTAATAGAATGTTTCATGGCATTTATCCAGCAAGTACCCAGGACTGGGATTCTTTATCCTATCTTGGATATAAAGATCCAAAGTAATTATGCTTTCAGCCATAATTAAAAACATAAACATAGCCATCACTTTATAAAGAATAAATTGTTCAATTATTGAGATTTTATAAAACTGCCTTTTTGACATCCATATAAATAGTAATAAATGAAAGTATTATTCCTATAGGAATAGAAACTTTCAAATGTGATATTACAAGTCTTAGAAAAAGTATGATCATGTAAGATTAAAGGAGAAAGTACAGTAATAATTCACTGTGGAGTCAGAACACATATATTATTTCTGCTTATGTCTCAGACATGTTTACTAAAATGTAAGTTTCTTACTTCTCATATCATATTCCTTTTATTGCTGGAGGAAAATCTAAGATTAAAATGATTTATTAGACTAAGGCATTCTTAACTATCCTTTTAAAAAGGGTCCTAGAATTTATGAGTTGGAGGGCCTTTGGAAACCATATATTATCTATACTTTATAAAGGAATGAATGCCCATAATGGGTTGTCCAAGGTAACCTAATGTTATAGTAGGACAGCTAGATCCCACACTTTCTTGCCTCCTAGTTCAGGGTCATTTCTACTTATAATGGGTTTCATAATGCCAAACTCATGATTTATCTGTTTGCTATATTGCACCCACATGCTGTTTTCTCTGAAGCCTGATTTCACAATAGCTATTCATACATGCAGGACATCTTGCAGTTGGCTCCTGTTACTTGCCTATATTCCCAGGAAGAAAATTCAACTTTAATTGTCTGATATTGACTTCAGTGGGTTTATATTTCAGCTCTGACATATATTTGATTTTAATTCTGTTTAAGAAAACATAGTCCTGTCTATGTCTATACATTGCTTATTCTCTTTTTTCTTCTTTTTTTAAAACTTACATGTAGCTAGTGTTCTCTTACTGATAAATTATTTTCCTATCCCGTTTTATCTTCCTGGACTCTTCTTCACATATAATGCCTGCTTGGAATTGATGGGTATCAACATAAAAAAATGACAAAGCAAGAAAAAATTAATTTCACTAGTATTTGACTGCTGTGAGGCCAAAATCAATGACACACTTAAATTTATTTTTAGATAAATTAAAGTAACATTCTGTTGTGAACTGCAAATTATATGAGAATTTTCATGTAAAATAGAGATGACCACAAACAGTTCTTTCACAAACCATTTTCTTGTCCATGGACAACTTCTTTTAGCAGTTTGGTGTTTATTTTACCATTCCAGATCTAACTTTTTGTATAAGGCATGCATGCTCTATATTTATTGCTATTATTATATAACATTATTATATGTTTTTACATACATTAATCTATATGTATGTGTGTGTGTGTAGTTATGTAGTTTGGAATAATGTTTATTAACCTAACAGTGTATAACTGGCATTATCTAAAGTTGGGTTTCCTATAAATAGAGCTTGAGACAAGAATTCAAGTACATATAATTTATTGAAGAAATGCTTTCAAGAATAAGATTATCAGATTTAGCAAATAACAATATGGTATGCATAGTGAAATTTGAATTTAAGATAAATAGTGAATATTTATTTGAAATATGTGGGGCAACTTACACTAAAATAATACTCATTCTTTTTCTGAAAGCAAATTTATCTCAGAGCCCTTCATTTTATCTGATAACTCAATTCAAGAGAGAGGAGGCGAAGAAAGATAGGGCAAAAGAAGAAGCTACGCAAAGGTTTGGCTGGTTGGACTGTTGCTTCAGCCTGATTCTGTGGGGAGCCCTGATTCTATGGGAAGTATGAATTATGCTGTGAAGTTGGTCCCACATTGGGCTAGCTTTTTGTAGCGGCATCACCCAGTCATTGGCTGAGGCTGTGCATGATGGGAGCGGGATGGTGGAGGAAATCTCTCATTATGACAAGGGCCATTCTCCAGAGAAGGGGGTAGCTTTGTTTAGTTAGTGGGCAGCAATCACCTTAAATTCAGGCATGCTTATGTATTCATGCATGCAAACCTACAAGCCTACTTCATCTTCCTTGCAATGGAAATACCATGGTCTATGCTATCAAATGAGATTTATGGTTATCAACACAACATAAGGAATGCCTTCTTATACAGGCTCTTAGGGTGTTTTGTAATCAAAAGGTGAACTGAAGCTTGTTCTTTTTTCCACAGTATCAACTCTTTATCTTTTATAATTTTTCATTGTTTTTACTAATTGAGACTGTTGCATCCTCTGATCATTATTACAAAATTAAAGATTTTCTGATTTTTTTAACAATGTGAGATGACTTTTATTATCTGTTTGCAATGTTTACATTCTCTATATACATTACTTATAATTTATAATTTGTATAAACACTGTATAAGAATTCTAACTGGAGTAACCAATTAAATTATAATACCTGTTGGATTGTTACATAACTACTGATGGGGAAGTTTCATTTCTGAACTTCTATAATGTTAATTTCAAAGATATTGTAGCTCATACCAGGATATGATACTTACATGGGTCTCCTAAGACAAGTGACACCTGCCTTGTCAGAGGAAAAACAAAATTGGTTTCTAAGGTGCTAAAAGCAGGTCAAGGGATACTTTCCAACAAAGGCAGGATTGGATTAGGAAAATCAAAGGGGAAGATCAAATGAGCTATGTGTTAGAAAAAGATGAATTTCAAATGATGGAAAAACCAAATAACAATAAATTCAAGCTAGGATGCAGCCTTGGTTATGTAGTATCACGTTTGGAATCTAGCAGAGAAAAAGTACATGGGTGAGAGCAGGTTAGAAATAAATGATTAAGGTTTAGGCTGATTATTGGGAAGTTTAGATGTGTCTGGAACTTTCCTGCACTGGATTTCTGCTCTAAAGGATCAGAGACCCAGAGGATGCCACCACACCTACACATAAATTGTTATAAAATGCTTATAATTTCAGGAAATGTAATACCATTCAGCATACTTCACATCAAAATAATATTTTTAGATCATACAAATAAATTAACCAATCTTTTAAATAGTTTAGCAATATACATTTTTTATAATTCCATAATTTTATTTAGTCCACTAATGTACAAATTCAAGTACAGAGTTAGAATCACAAAATAACATTTAAATCATCTGCAGGAGATGCTGTCAGAGAAAAAGCACCAATCAAGACACAGGCATTCGAAGAACTAATATTTACCAAAACCAAGTGTTTAGTTCTTCTAAAATTAAATAATGTGAGAAATTAAATATGCCCTTCTCATAGAAGATAAGAATGTTTTTGTAGAAGCAATTCAGCTGACTTGCCATCATGTCTCATGGATTAGAGTTGGGTCACATGAATATTTTTGTACCAATCAATGGCAAGAAAGATGAACTGAACCAACCATGCCCACTCTTGGGACTAGATATAGGTTCACTTTATCATGAAACACATAGTTATGTGCATAGTATGTGGCCATGGACACCTGGAGAAAATTGAGAATCTGTGGCTGAATAGAGTGCAGGAATGAATGATGACTAATTATGCAAATATCATGTCCACTACACAATGCTCACAATATGTGGCTGTATTTATAATCAGCAATTATGAACGGTAGTGAGACCGGACAAAGTAAAATTAATCTTAATTTGAATAGAGTTCTTAAATATCATTCTAGGCATTCCTACCCAAGCTTTCACTAACCATTTAAATCTTTGTCAGAATCCGCTTTAAAATAACAGAACAGATTTGCATTGGTAATACTAATGTGAATGCTTTCAGTGAGTTAAATATTTAGGCATCATGATGCTCAATGATGCATTGATTAGAAAGAAAATTAAACGCTGAGTCCAAATAACCAAATGACCTTAGGAAATTGGCACAGAAAATGACCAAAGCTGTCGCCAAACTGCTGACATTCACTGTCTGGACTTGAAGCCTTGATTCAGCTCTTATATTACCACTACTTAAGTAGTTCTAAGAGGGAACCATGTGTAACACTGAGTAGCATGTTAGGATAACCAAAAATGTAGTCTTGAAAATTAAGCTGTTGTTTCCATGATCATATCATACAAAATAATTCCAGTGAGCAGGTTGGGTGAGAACAACTAAGATATAAAATAGACAATTATCAACAGTGGAACATTTATTGAATCTGTATTTTGTGGTGCCAGTTCTAAGTGAACTAAAGATCTGCAAGAAATATAGAAGACAGCTTCTGTTATTATTATTGCCATCTTCATTTTAAAGAAAGTGAGTCATGGAAGAGGCAGGAAAGCCAGGCAGTTAGTAAGTAGCAGATTTGGTAATCCCACCCATACAGCATGGCACCACAGCCCACATACTCTTCAATAGTATGCTATCCTGCATCTAACATGATGCAAGGAGAAGACTATGTAAGATTAACATAAAGAACTGGTTTCATTTCTGAGAAGATAAGGGGACTAATGTACCTACTAAAGAGAGAACCTGGCAAAGTGAAATTATTTTATTCTGGAAAATATAAAATATATGTATACAAGATAATTTACTTATATCACTAAAACCTTTTGAAACCGTGTTGCTTTAGTTCATTTCCAGACTTACATAGTTTTTAAAGAACATGGAAATATATTTGGTGTAATTTCATAACACCAGAATTTCAAAATCAAATTTTTAAACATTTTAAATCAGGGTCAATTTTTTATCCTAAAATTAATGCCCAGCATTTTTACATATGTGTTCTTATTAGATGCATGAATGACTGAATTAATAAATAAATTTAACTTAATAGATTGGTAAAACATACTTCTATCAGTCCTACAGTTTTCCATCATATCTACTGTAAAATATTTTCTGTATCAAAACTTTTTCAGGACCCTTGGAGTTCATATAAATCCATAAATATTCCAAGTCTGTAGCCTATAATCAAAATCAACACTAAGAATCACATGAAGTCCATTTGAAAGTGATGAAAGTTTAAATGATTGACAATAAAATAATAAACCATATAGATCTGATACAGGCTTAAATCATGAAGGAAAGACAAGAAATGACATCAGGAAAGCTACAAGTTTCAATTTGTAAATCCATTCAAAGGCAGCCTTGAATGACCTAAAGCCAGCCTGAAGACAACCATTTCTGGAAGACAATAATCAAAAAAATCCAAACTGGTAGAAACTGCCTTTGGAAATGTATGATGTGTGCTAGGAAGACAGTTCTCACTTGACATGGGGTATTGTCTGAAACAAGTCAGAATTTCATCAGCAAAAATCCTGCAAAAACTTTAAACAGTAGGTGAATATGTGTATACGGTTTAGAAAGTACTCTTGATCACCGTTGACCTAAAAGAGAGGGAAAGAAGGGAATGTTTTTGTAGTGTTTTCCTTTGTATATTGGCATATATATTAATGTATAACAGTGATTAAACCTTCCTAAAATCAAGAGTGTTATAATGAATAGAATTCTAAGAGGTACAACAATGATATTACAATAGAATGTGGCCAAAGACATGCAACATTTCTAGGGTAAAATTTTAGAGACTAACTGGAAAGGTACACCATAACACAACATAGAAAGGCAGTAGAGCTCTTTCCATTATGCTAAAATAAATGTTCTATTTCTCTCCCTCACAGGCTTTTCTAAAATAATCTTACTGTATGCTTTTTTTCTTCAAATCATATTTTAGCCATTTTCTATTGCTGGCTAAAATCATTGGTAAGAGGCAAATTGACATCAAGTTGATTCAGATGAGGTTACCTGCTTTGCCTGACAGTCCTCTCAGTTATTTTATTATGTCTCAGAAACATTTTATCAAAAGGAGAAAGATTTAGTGCCACTGGATTTCCAGAATAATCCTGTAGGCATTAACAGCTTGATTTTCTTTGAAATCAGGTTCATTTTTTTTCCCTCCAACTTAATATCATAAAAATCTGAAGGCAAATTAAATATTATAAATTCATAGAACGGTCTCCCTGGGAAAATGCCATTAGTGCAAAATTACTAACCAGGCACAAATTATTGCAATTAGAGCTACCTGAGTGGCATTGTAAAGCCACTTTACCTCACTAAAGCTATATAATCCAAGAATTTGTGTTCTCTAGATTAATATTAAGACTCATTGAGTGAATAAAGGGAGATATTTAATGCTTATTCATTTGATAAGGTGATTTGGTGTCAAAAGGAGTTCTTCAGAATTCAGACTCTTGTAAATCTGGAGTAATTACGGGTCCTTTGGAAAATTCTTTCTTAAAATAAGTGCAACAAGAAAAGTCACTCCTATAAGCTAGTTGTAAAATAAAAACTATGCTTTTATTTAAAGAATCTTGAATTCTTCACTGCTCTTTGCCTAAGTCTATATGTATTAATACATTTTAATTGTAGTCAAGAACTACATGGACCCTTAATCTGTTATAATCCTCTTCAATAGTCTGTCAAGTTTTGATTTTATGAGACAATTGAAATGAAGCTGTTTAAAATTGCTGTATGCCATAGAACTATAAATATACAGGCAAGAAACTGAAGGAGCAAAGAATAAATCTGAAGTACTACAGAAATCAAGATACTTCTAGGCTCCAAAAGGAGAGAGCTCTCTTAAAATTCATGTAATGCCTTCTCTTTATTTCACTTTCTCTCTCTCTCTCCTTCATCTATTAATCGTCTATCATACATCTGTAGATAAAGATAATATATAACTAATTTTACCTAATGTTAAATAATGCAGAATTACAAATATCTTAAAGAAAATGTTAGACTTTTTTTTTAATATAATTTGTTTTATTGGGAATGTTCTTCCTTCTTTAAATAGGCCTGGATTGCAATATACTTTCCTCTTAGAACTGCCTTTGCTGCGTCCCACGGAAGATGTGGCTTTGTGTTGTTGTTGTCATTAGTCTCCATGTATTCTTTGATTTCTGTTTTGATTTGGTCATTAACACATTGATTAATTAGGAGAGTGTTGTTAAGTCTCCATGTATTTGTGAGCCTTTTTGATTTCTTTCTAAAATTTATTTCTAGTTTTATATGCTGGTGATGTGAGAAGTTGGTTGGTAGGATTTCAATATTTTTGAAGTTACTGAGGTTCTTTTTGTGGCCTAGTATGTGGATTATTCTGGAAAATGTTCCATGTGCACTTGAGAAGAATGTGTATCCTGTTGCTTTTGGGTGTAGAGTTCTGTAGATGTCTGTTAGGTCCATCTGTTCTAGTGTGTTGTTCAGTGCCTCTGTGTCTTTACTTATTTTCTGTCTGGTTGATCTGTCCTCTGGAGTGAGTGGTGTGTTGAAGTCTCCTAAGATGAATGCATTGCTGTCTATTTCCTCCTTTAATTCTGTTAGTATTTGTCTCACATATGCTGGCGCTCCTGTGTTGGGTGCATATATATTTATAATGGTTATATCTTCTTGTTGGACTGACCCCTTTATCATTATGTGATGTCCTTCTTTATCTTTTACTACTTTCTTCGTTTTGAAGTCTATTTTGTCTGATACAAGTACTGCAACACCTGCTTTTTTCTCTTTGTTGTTTGCATGAAATATCTTTTTCCATCCCTTCACTTTTAGTCTGTGTATATCTTTGGATTTGAGGTGAGTTTCTTGTAGGCAGCATATAGATGGGTCTTGCTTTTTTATCCATTCTGTTACTCTGTGTCTTTTGATTGGTGCATTCAGTCCATTTACATTTAGGGTGATTATTGAGAGATATGTACTTATTGCCATTGCTGGCTTTAGATTCGTGGTTACCAAGGGTTCAAGGGTTGCTTCTTTACTATCTAACAATCTAACTTAACTTTCTTGTTAAGTTATTGTAAACACAGTCTGATGTTTCTTTATTTCTCTCCCTTCTTATTCCTCCTCCTCCATTCTTTCTATAATAGGTGTTTTATTCTTTGCCTTTAGTTAGTATTTGGATGGTCTGCTTTCTTTGCTATGATTTTATTTTCTCTGGTGACATCTTTTAGCCTTAGGTGTGCTTCCATCTAGAGCAGTCCATTTAAGATATCCTGTAGTGGTGGTTTATGAGAGGCAAACTCTCTCAACTTTCGTTTGTCTGGAAATTGTTTAATCCCTCCATCATATTTAAATGATAATCGTGCTGGATACAATATTCTTGGTTCGAGGCCCTTCTGTTTCATAACGTTAAATATATCATGCCATTCTCTTCTGGCCTGTAAGGTTTCTGTTGAGAAGTCTGATGATAGTCTGATGGGTTTTCCTTTGTAGGTGATCTTTTTTCTCTCTCTAGCTGCCTTTAATACCCTGTCTTTATCTTTGATCTTTGCCATCTTAATTATTATGTGTCTTGGTGTTGTCTTCCTTGGGTCCCTTGTGTTGGGAGATCTATGAGCTTCGGTGGACTGCGAGACTACTTCCTTCCCCAGCGAGGGAAGTTTTCAGCAATTATTTCTTCAAAGACACTTTCTATCCCTTTTTCTCTCTCTTCTTCCTCTGGTACTCCTATAATGCGAATATTGTTCCGTTTGGATTGGTCACACAGTTCTTTAATATTCTTTCATTCCTAGAAATCCTTTTATCTCTCTCTGCCTCAGCTGCTCTGTACTCCTGTTCTCTGTTTTCTATTCCATTAACAGTCTCTTGCATCTCATCCATTCTGCTATTAAGCCCGTTGATCGCTTGTCTGATTTCTGTATTGTCTTTCCTCAGTTCCCTCACTTCCTCCCTCAGCTCTTGCACATTTCTCTGTAGGTCCATCAGCATGGTTATGACTTTTATTCTGAATTTTTTTTCAGGAAGA
>JAVSCE010014340.1:0-244131 GCA_032199065.1 Smutsia gigantea
ATGTTCAGCTGGCCCATAATGTGGAAACAATTATGAGGATTAAGACATCTGAAAACCACTTCAGCAGCTTTTATTTCTAGCTACATCTTAGAAGACAAGTTGCTGCTGGCTTTGCGGCTGGCTCTCGGTAACACTGTTTTCCTCCTCCCAGGATGAGACAGGGTGCAGCCCAAAGGGCAACGTGTGCTCTGCAAGCTTTCTTCTCTGATGGTCCACAAATGTAAGACAGTCCTCTCCTGTCTGAAACCCCGGGGGGAGAAAGTTGGAAGTTAGGTTAGTTGGTGTGCTAATGGCCAGAAAAGGGAAGGACCCCTTCCTGCAGGAGCCCTCATGTTTGCTCACTGAATTCTTAATAATTCATGCTAATGGTAAAATCAGGATAGTGTGGGAGATTTAAACCCACATTTGATCCCTGAGGTTCATTTTAGCCATGGTTCAAGGCCTTTCAACTTGCTGTCCCCCCGCCCAGAGGCCTGCTCGTCCTGCTCATATGTCCCTCCACCGGAGACTCCTTTACTGCCCCTCTCTGCAAGACCACCTCACCCTACTCTGCCAGGCTGTCACCTCTTACCCAGCTTGCACTTCTGTATAGCATTTCTCACTACCTGACACCAGCTATGGGGTGTACGGTCTGCCTCCCCATGTGCTTGGATGTCAGGGACTTTGTGTTGTTATAGTGCATCCCCAGCACATAGTAGGCACTCAGTAAATACTTGCTAAATGTAGTATTAAATGAAGTATTCTTGTGCACACATGCCTGCATGCACCCTAACTCTTTACCCAAACTGAGCATTATTAGTTTCTTTTTCTGCATACTCTCTAATTTGGGCCTCACAACTCTCATTTCCCTCTGTGAACTTGGCTTCAAGCCCTGCTGGCTGAGAGGTGAGAGGAGCGGGGTCGCCACCCTGAACAGCGGCTTCACCAGCGCAGACAAGACAGGAGGTCTGAAGGGCAGTCCCATGGCAGAGACCTCTCCCTTCTGTATGGAAATTGGAAACTATGATTCCTATTTGAACATAACTTAAAAAGAAAGGGGGACCCAAAGCTGTAACAATTTGAGTAACAAAATAAATAAAAGTCATATTGGACTATAACCTAATGTATAAAATAAACATCCATTAGTCCACATAGACGTAAGTAAATGACTGAGTAAAATAATGAGAAAAAAACAGACAAATCTCTCATTCAGAAGAATGCCAAATAAATCATATAGAAATTCCATCCTACAAAAGGGGAACATAACTGACTTCAGCCAGGTGGTCAAGGTGAACACCAACAGTGATAGGTCATGTTGGTTAAAGGCTGGCACTTTAATTTGTGATCATCCTCCCCAAAGCCCATGATCCCAGTCTAATCATGAGAAGACCCTCAAACAAATCCCAGCTGAGGGGCAGTCTACAGAATTCCTGAGCAGGACTCCTCAAAAACCACCAAGGTCATCAAAAACAAGGAAAATCTAAGAAACTGTCACAGCTAAGAGGAACCTAAGGAGCCATAACATCTAAATATAACATGTGATCCTGGAACAAAAAAAAGGAACATTAGGTAAAAAGTAAGGAAATCTGAATAAAGTATGGACTTTAGTTAATAATGAATCCATATTGGTTCATTAATTATGGCCAATTAAGATGTTGATAATAGGGGAAACTGTACAGAAATTGGTGTATAACATGGGAGCTCTCTACACCATCTGCTCCATTTTTCTGTAAATATAGAACTCTTCTATAGGTAAATAAATATTAGAAATAGATTTAAACAAGAAATAGGAAAGGATGTTATAAACTTTACTGTACTACAATAATTTCAAAATAAATAAAGCCCACATATTTCCTAAGCAGTTACTTTACTCAACTATGGTAAAATATATAGAGGAGTAGCAATTTGTTCGAGGTTCAATATAAATGGAAATTGTCTGTAATAGAGTACTAGAAACTTCCAATGTTCTTGGGTAAAGCTAGTATGTTTACCTTAGGAGTGCCTGTTAAGCGTAGGGCTGTTACAAATTTGCTACCTTATCATAATATACTAAATCATTTCTCTTAAGAAGAGAAACAATTAGCTCAATAACTCAGCTTTGCTAAAGTTTCATTGCTCTGTTTCTTAAGAACAAATGGTAAATTCAGGCACATAAAATTGTTCTGATCTTGATCCTTTGTTCTCCATGTACCAGCAAGGTCTCCATATTACACTGAGTGCCTCTACTGGTAGTAGAATTCCCAAGACAGCAGCCACATGGGAGGAGGGGGCAGGGGGCAGGTGCACACTGGGGTGCTTGGAAAATGAGCGACTTACAGGCCTCACCTCATCTTTTGCTCAGAGGTAGTGACACGTGGGGGAAAGGTGCAGCCTGAGCTGAGCAGAGCAGATTATTGCACTGGTGTGCCTTTATGAGCCCTTAAATAGGGAGGACCACCTGTGGTGTATCAGCTGGTTCGACTCCTGCTTTCTCTCTCTCCATCCAGTGGGTGGAGGCCTTGGTATATACATATAGCTTCCACGCTTGGACTTGTTTAATAAACAAGTATAATCAAATGTATTGTTCCCCAGATGTCACTGATGACTGAAGACTGTCATAAACCTCTTGATTAAACGGGAAAGCAAATCTGAAAACCTACAGAACTAAACCAAATAAAGAGGTGAGACAGATTTTATACGATCAGCAAATTCTCTGACTTAGCTTATCCAAATATAATATAAACCTTTAATTGTGTTTGCTTTATTATTCATTTTTAATCTCATCTAATTCATTAGGCTAGAAGGATGACAGATATGTTTTGTTCTTTGACCCTTTTTAAAGTAAAGATGCTAAAAAATGCTCGATTAGTATTTATACATAATTCCATATTTCTTATGATATACCAAATAATCTTTAGACAATTGTGTAATCACATGTCAGTCGCTTTACTGTTTGAAGGAGGAGGGAAGGGAATACCAATATTTAAATGTGGCCATTCAGAGCTGAAAGAGATATTCTTCTTGTACAAAGAACTTTGTCACTCTGGGAAAACATATTTTGAGAAATTTCAAAATTCTTCCTTATAGCAAATGATTTCCCATGAGAAGAAAATTAGATTTCCTTGTATTGTAAGCTTTGCAACAGTCAGAATTTTGGTGCGAACTGTTTGTCCTAACCAAACATGGTACTGCATTTCTTTGCCTGCTTCATTTCTTGACCTCATCTCCTGCCCACAGGCCTGGGAAGGATATTCAAGAGTCTCTTGCTCTGTGTTATTCCAAATAATCCCCCACTATTACCAGAGACAGGTCAATAGTGATTTGCAGTGATCCCTCCATGCTTCTGGAGACCACATAAGCCCAGGTTAGTGCCTGACTAAATCCTGAAACTATGTAGGAAGGAAAATCATAATGTCAAAGCATGCAATTATAGTTGGAAACAGTAGTTTTAATTGAGGCTTCAGAGATTCTACAGGAGAGCACTGCCATTGCTAAACAAGCAGGTCAGAGGGTCTCCTGCAGGCATTCTACTCTTTGGTCAAGAAGCAGAGTTCATCACTAAAGTGGAAGGTTCATAGCCCTCCCCATTCTGCCTCCCTCGCCCACCCCATGCCTGTCTGGTAGTAAAAGGGCAGGTCTGTATAAAGGTAGCCAAGTCATAGAAAGGCATCTAGAAGCCTTTTGAATGCTGTGCCTGCTCTCATCAACTGGCCCCTCCAGCTTCCCCCTCCCACCTTCTCTATGGGCTCTTTACTCTTCAGGACTGCATCAATAGGCTCCCTTGCCCTCCAGCTCCTGCCAGTCAGAGGTAAAGCAAGAGGTTAGGAGGAGTGATGAGGGTGCGGCTGAGATATTCATTTCTCCTGCTCCCTCCCTGTCAGGCTGCTGTGGGTTGGCTGGCTTCATGTCTGTCAGGCAGCCTTTCGGTACAGGCAATCTCCCTTTGGCTTTCAGGTTGAATGCTCTTACCTGTTCCTTGCTATTTCTGGCTCTGTGCACTGCACCATCTTTTGTTGGTTTCCATGAGGTCATTTCTGCCCTCCTCCAGTTAAAAAGTTACCACCCCCTCCCTGACCAGTTACTAGTTTGTTGTATCACAATGTAATTTAAATGCCACCTGTATTAGAGTACCACAGGAAACAGATGGTACAAAGTGCTATTTGCAAGGTTTAAATGTTATAGATTTTATTAAATCTTTTAGTAAGCTCTCACATAATGTTTGGCAGAAAGACAGAAATGAGCAGGATGAAAAGGAGAGGTGGACTGCCAAAAATGACTCAGGAAGTTGACCAGATAGAGTCAGAGAGCCAGAAGTGACTCAGAGGGTTAATCAGATGAAGCCATATACTCCAAGAGTGACTCAGGAAGTGCCCAGGGTCCCCCCAGATAAGAAACAGCAGAAGCACAGGCACAGCACAGCCCCTGTCCCCATTTCACCAAACAGAACAAGCCTAGAGAGCAGACAGCTGTCAACCAAGGACCTCTCTGCCCTGCCAAAACCACAAAAAAGCCTCAGAATGAGCATCCGGGCCTGTCTCACCCTAGGCAGGCCCACTCTGTTACTCTCTGCAGATGCAGTAAAACTTACTTTGCTTTCTTGACTTTGGTTTCTCATCTCACTATATCTGACTTTCCTGTGACACCGAGCTGAGTTCCTTCCTTCCTAACAATAACATTTCCTGGTTATGAGTATAATAACTCTCAAAGAAGAAGAGAGGAATAAATTATATTCCCAGGGCATGGACAAGTATCACAATTCTTGACACCCTCCATGTCCCTGTACACACACCAGTACCATAGCAAATTTCTCTCCACATAACAAGTGATTCAATAATGAGTGACTACGCGTTCTTATAGGGGTTATATAAAGATGACTACATTGCATTCCAGCAGATCCCTGCCTAATAGATGTCCTTCAATGTGATCTAGGATCAGTTCTAACTCTATATGTTCCTGGTCTTGTATACCATGGACATAAATGACATGGATTTAATTGTTAATTTAGGCCTAAGGATTAACCAGCTTTGAAATGAGACACTGCAGAGAAGGAGGCAGTATGCATTTCCTTATGATGTACCTGAGGAGGACAAAGGGCAGGGTAATGACCACCTGAGCCCAGGGGCACTGCAGCCTGATGAGAGGCAAAAGCTGTGCAGGTCCAGCAGCAGGGCAGCATTTGGCGGGTACCACTGAGCCCTCCTGCAGTGGCTGTGCAAGGCACGGGGTGCTAGATAAGGGCTGCTCTCCCAGAAGTGAGGCAGCCTGCAACCTTGGTGAAGAGGCTGTAATGGCAGACAATCTTTAGATCTTGGGACATGAGCCAGATAATAGTTCCTGAGCAGACAAGGAAGTTGGCAACTCAAGGCACTGAGAGAGGGCTCAGAAATAAACTCATCTAGTTCATCAATAGCCTCATGTTCTTCCAGTATCACCTCTGATCTTCCACATGCTTCTTCCAATATGAACACAAACATGTTGGGGGGAGATCAGAGGCAATACTTGACTCTGGAACCTATACAAATTTATAAAACAGGAACATTCATAAATATATACATTGATTTTTTAAAGTGCCTTTTTATTTACTAGATTCAGACTCTTTTAGCCACTGGTGGGGAAAATCCCAATACTGCACTGTAGAAGCATTCTCTGCCTCTGTCGATCTTTACCACTGGATCATGAGCTTCTTAAGGATAGAAAAGTTTCCCACTTACGTTCACACCCCTGATGCCCACTATGGGGGCATATAGTAGATTCACAACAAATGTTTGGTACATGTGTTGGTTAGTTTCAGTCACCTGGTCGGAAGCAGGGATGGAAACCTGACCACACTGTACTGGTTAATACTCAGGTGAGATGAAAGTAGAAAGAAAGTATAGGCTATTCTTTCAAGAAATTTGGCTGAGACATACTTGGTTGGCTCTCTTATGTCACTCAACATAATTTAGTAAATATTTGTCTTAATTAACCTCACTTCTAACCCTTTTGGGAGCAGAACTGGTATCCTTCTGTCTCCCTGCTCTTTGAAGCACAAACTCAGAACCTTTCTTGTCATCAGCATAAAATAATAGTGTGTTCAATTTTATTAATTCTCAAACCTTTTGTTTCCAGTTTTCTTTTTCTTTGGTTTCACTATGGAAGTTGGCAAATTATTATTCCCTTCTTAAAACTCCCTTCCCAATCCTGTGTGACTCTACTTTTTCCTGGTTCATTTCCTACTGTCCTCAATATTTCTGTCTGCTGGTCTTCCATCAGCCTTGAAGTATACATAGTCTTAGACTTGGTTCTCAACCTGCTTTTCTTTTTCCTTTAAACCTTCTTCCAGAATCTACTGCTTAAATTATGTCCCCTGTGCATATGACTCCCAAGCAACTATCTTAAGCCCTGAAACCTCTCACACCCTTTCTCATCTTGAGCTCCCAAGTAGCCTTCAAAGTAAGCAGGAAGAAAGTCTTCAGGAAGGTAGCGAGTATGTGGGTTGGACTCTCAGCCTCCATCAGGTCAGCTGTTGGAAACAATGAGGCCCCAATAAGGAGCAAAGTTTCAAGTTTAAACATCAGGTTGCTAATGTAACAGGTTAAAATGATGGTGGCTTCAGGCCTCACAAGTTTGTAGTAGAGTATTTGAAAGTTGGCCAAGAGGTTTGGAATTAGAGAGGTTTCGTCTTACTCACACCAGCCAGGACCTTTTGTTCTCCTCCCTGGTGCTTCCCTTGAACTCAGGGCAGACTATCAGAACACCCTTTCCTGATGCTGGGCTCCTGACTACTGTAGTGTTCCCAACTTTCAGATCTGCTACCACACCAGAATTCCAGCTCGGCATGCGGATTCTAACTCAGCTCCAAACCTGGGTATTTGGTTTCTGGACTTCCCTCTCAGGATGGTTCTCCGCCTCTTCGCACATCATCTTCACCTTGTTAATCTCACCCCACAACTGGCCTCTGACCCCCAGGCTGTATAACCCCTACTCCATTTCTAAGAAATCTTGTTCTGGGTGGTGCGACAGTGAACTCACAGCCATTCTTCTAAATCATTTGTGCATAATTGTATATTGCCCTGCCATTTCTTGCATTATTTTCGTTTTGTATGCTTGTGTAGCTTTATTTATGTTCTATGGCACAGATGGCCAAACTGTGTCTTTTTCTTAGAGAGTAATAAACTCTGTTTTCCATCTTCCTTGCAGCTAGGGTGGCCGCATGACTAAGTTCCTGCCAATGTAATATGAGTGCAAATGAAGTGTGCTCCTTCCAGGTTAGCCCTAAAACACTGAGTGCATGCTCCTCTGTGCTGTCACACCTTCTTACAAGTTGGAACACAGGCTTGTGATCCAGTGTGGAACATTCAGATCAGGGCAAAACCCTAGAGAAGCATGGCTCAATGTAGTCCATGGACAGATTTCAATCAATGCAGAGATAAGTACAGAAATTACAAACAAACACCTAGAAATGTTTCCAGCAATTTGACATTGCTGTGCCATACAAGTGCCTGATCAGTGGAGTACACACCAAAAGTACTGGTTTGGGCAGATTGGGAATAAAAAAAACTAGTGTTAAACAAAGAAAATGTGAGAAGCACTGCCCTAGTGGGTGGCCAGGAAACAGGGTGAGAAGGAACCCTTCGAACCTCAACTATTCACCTCAGGCTGTTAACAAGGGAGAAAAATAAACTTCTGCTTTCTTCAAATCATTGTATTTGGGGACCTCTTTGCCTAAGAAGCCTGTAGCTCTAGGAGAAAGTGTTGGAAAGAAGCTGAATTTGCATGTGCACTGGCTGTGCATTACAAGACAGAGATGAGCTCAAGCAAAAACTGTTGGTAAATTTGTAAGCAAAGGTGGAAAAGAATAGACAGCATGCAGAAATTGGAGGCCTTGGAGGAGGATCAGACATTAATGCTTCTATAACCCTAGAGAGCAGAAAATAGTATCACCATTCACAGACTTATCAAAGGCCTCTCAATAAGACATTGCAGTGGAACAAGGGAAGACAGGCCTCCAGTAGAGATCAGTTTAAGAGTATATTTTCCCACCCAAGTCCATGTTTTAGAGGACTTCAGGGTAGAGACCACTCAAGATGGGAAGAGAGAGGTTGGCCAGGCACAGAAGTTGGGAGATAAGGCATGCTTAAGAACCTGGTCCCGAACAGAATTTGGATGTGGTAACTGGCAAGTAGAAATGAACAGAGGCAAACAGACCAGAAGCCTAAGAACTTTTTAAGGAATTACACTGCTGTGGAAGCCACAGGTTGGCCTGGAGGGATCCATGTTCATTCTCCCCCAAGGACCACAGACTTGACAAAATACATTTCAGATATGGCCACAGGGGAACATAGAAGAAATTCCTAGTGGACCAAGTCAAAGTCAGGGCCCCTGGGAGGCCTCTACCTGGGAGCAGAAACATGCCCAAGCACAGAACTTTCTCTGTAACCAGCACAGGGGGCTCTTAATTCCTGCCCAGTGGGTCTTCGTCATTTCTATGCACCTGTCACTGCTACGTGTCTCTCATTCTTCTGAATGGGAGGTCTGTTTTGTTTTGTGGTTTTCTTGTTTCTACTCCTCCACTGAATAGTAGGTGTTTGTGAGCCAGACCAAAAAAAGAAACGAACATTTCAGCATAGATACTTAAAACAGGTTGGAGAAGGGAAGGCCAGACCTATGGACTTGTGGAAAACTAAACCCTTTCAAGGAAAGCATGGCAGACTGTGACACCTCAGAGGGGCAGGGAAATGAGGAGGCAGGAGCAGAAGCCTTGGTGCCAGCTGGACCTCGATCAGAGGTAAGCTCATCAGTTTCAGGTTCTAACCTGGCACATTGCTGTTACAGCTGGAGCCTTTTACGTCCTCTTTAAAATAGCATAGTAACTACAACAACCATTTAGGATTGTTGAAAGTATTAAAACAATGTTTATAAAGTGCTTAGCAAGATGTTTAACATGCAGGATGTACTCCACAAATGGTAGGCAGTACTTCTCAAGAAAATTAGACAACTCAAAACTTCTAAAATATTCTATGGTATATACAAATGGCATTCTGGAAGTTTGACTGTTCATGCTCCAAGATCTCAATTTAACAAGAAATGAGATAAAGCCATTCCATACCTATATGAAAATAACTATGGGCCAGGAAAGAATTTCCCTCTGCTTAGGTATGGAGCCAGTGGCACAGCGACTAAGCTTAAGGTACTGTCACTAAACAAGGAGGCAGGAATGGAGAAGGGGGTGAGAAGGGAGAGGAAAGACAACATGGTGTGGTAGACAAACACAGGCTTCAGGTGCTCAATTCAAATACTAGCAGATAAGCAGGTGAGCAGAGTGGTTAAAAAGCATGGCCCCTGCAGCACACACCATACTCAATAGTGAAGAGTTGAGAGCTTTTCCTCTAAGATCAGGAACAAGGCCAGGATATACTCACACTGGCCACTTCTCTTCAACACGGAAGTCCTAGCCAAAGCAATGAGGCAAGAAAAAGATAAAAAACGCATCTAACTTGGAAGCAGAAAAATTAGATCTGTTCACAGATGACATGATCTTATATGTAGAAAGCCCTAAAACTTCATAGAATTAATAAATGCATTCAGTAAATTTTCAAAATACAAAATTAACATATAAAAATCAGTTGTTACTATACACTAACAATGAACAATCCAAAAAGGAAAGAAAGAAAACAATCCCATTCACAATAGCATCAAAAGGAATAAAATACTGAGGAATAAACTTAACCAAGAAGTTAAAGACATACATTGAAAACCACAAAACATCGATGAAAAAAATTTAAGACAGAAATAAATGGAAAGACATTGTGTTCATTAATTAGAATGCAACATTGTTAAAGTCTCCATATTACTCAAAGTGATTTATAGATTCAGAACTATCCCTATCAATATCCCACTGGTATTTTTTAGGGAAATAGAAAAAAAATTCTAAAATTCACATAGAACCACAAATGATCCCAAACAACCAAAATAATCTCGAGAAAGAAGGACAAATTTGGGGGCCACTTACTTCCTGATTTCAGACATACTGTAAAGTTACAGTAATTAAAACAGTATGATACTGGCATAAAGACAGAATATAAGCTAATGGAACAGAGCAGAGAGCCCAGAAATAAACTCCCACATGTTTGGTCAATTGATCTTCCTCAAGGGTGTCAAGAATACAGAATGGAGAAAAGATAGTGTCCTCAACAAATCTTTTTGGGGAAATTGGATTTCCACATGTCAGAGCATGGCCTCTGGAGCTGGCCTGAGTCTGAAGCCTTGCTTACCAGCAAGTTAGCTTACCATCTGTGTCTGCATTTCCTCATCTATAAAATGAAGTTATTAACAGTACCTTCTCCCCAAGGGCATGGGCATATTTAAATCTGACACAATGTTAAATTCACTACTATTATTATCAATGGGACCTTAGGGAAATTACTTAACCTATTTGAGCCTCAATTCCCTCTGTTGTAAAAGGGAGAAAAACTCTAACTTCTAGGGTTATTAGATAACTTGGACAAAGTGAATGAAATAGCCAATGTAAAGCCCTTAACTCACTTCCTGGTCCAGAGGAGTTCAGTAAGTTCCAGGCCAAACCTGTTTCCAAAAGTCTGGGGAGTAGTGGACCCAACAGAGATTACTTTGGAGGGGTGATCAAAGGAGGAAATCCTTCCTTCTAACTGGAGTCACTGGCACAGCCACCCCAAAGCCAAAGCCTTCTCTCCTCTACTGCCCTGTCCAGAGTCACTAGCTGGTGTTTTCCATCACCACAAAAACATTTGGTCCCAGATGATGGTGTATAAAAGTTTAGCCAGCTGAGACTTCCGGGAAGATGGCGGTGTGAGCAGGGCGGCAGAAATCTCCTCCCAACACTATATTTATCTACGAAAACACAGAAAATACATCTATTCCTAAAAGAGAGACGAGAATACACAGGAAAGCGCACAGCGTGCAGCTACACCCGAGAGGACTCGGCACCCCAAGAGGCGGGTAAGATACGGAGCCGCGACCCGGCGGGACCCGAGCCCTCCCCCACCCCAGCACACCGGCGGGAGGAGAGGATTCAGAGCCGGGAGGGAGTGGAAGTACACCCCGCGAAGTAGTAACCAGCCCCGGTGATCTGCGCGGGGAGCGCTGACCCACATTGCGCAGTGCAGCGGAGATTGGAGAGACAGAGGGGCAGGATCTGAGCGGGGAACGCGCCAGGGGGCTTGCAGCCGGCTCCCGGGAAGGAAAAAAAAAGTGCGCGCTTTCCTCAGCGGTCTTAAAGAGACAGGAGCCCAGCGGAGGAGCCGGATCGCCCCAGCACACTCAGCCCAGCAGGCTGGGAGTCCTGGGGAGTTTCAGACGCCTTAGCTGGCAACTGAGGAAGCGTAGCCATACTTAACACTTCTCACTGAGATCAATAGCCTCCTATTCGTTCCCACCCCTGCCAGAGCGATAAAGGGCCCTGCGGAGCGGCACAGTCACAGCTGTGGAATAGTGGGGCAATAGCGCCACCTAGAGCATTCCCACAGAATCTACGTCCGGTGGGCATTTTTTTGTTTTTGTTTTGTTTTGTTTTGTTTTTTGTTTTTGTTTTTGTTTTTTCTTTTCTTTCTTTTTTTCTTTCTTTCTTTTTTTTCTCTTTTTTTTTCTTCTCTTTTTAAAGTCTTAAAGAGCCCAGCTGACATACGTGGCAACTATCAGTGACCAATTATACAGCCATGAAAAGACAGAGGAATATGGTTCAGACTAAAATCAACCAGACAACCCCAGAGAGGGAGTCTGAAGGGATGGAAATGCACAGCCTCCCTGAAAAAGAATTCAGAATAAAAGTCATAACCATGCTGATGGACCTACAGAGAAATGTGCAAGAGCTCAGGGAGGAAGTGAGGGAACTGAGGAAAGACAATACAGAAATCAGACAAGCGATCGACGGGCTTAACAGCAGAATGGATGAGATGCAAGAGACTGTTAAATGGAATAGAAAACAGAGAACAGGAGTACAGAGCAGCTGAGGCAGAGAGAGATAAAAGGATTTCTAGGAATGAAAGAATATTAAGAGAACTGTGTGACCAATCCAAACGGAACAATATTCGCATTATAGGAGTACCAGAGGAAGAAGAGAGAGAAAAAGGGATAGAAAGTGTCTTTGAAGAAATAATTGTTGAAAACTTTCCCTCGCTGGGGAAGGAAGTAGTCTCGCAGTCACCGAAGCTCATAGATCTCCCAACACAAGGGACCCAAGGAAGACAACACCAAGACACATAATAATTAAGATGGCAAAGATCAAAGATAAAGACAGGGTATTAAAGGCAGCTAGAGAGAGAAAAAAGATCACCTACAAAGGAAAACCCATCAGACTATCATCAGACTTCTCAACAGAAACCTTACAGGCCAGAAGAGAATGGCATGATATATTTAACGTAATGAAACAGAAGGGCCTCGAACCAAGAATATTGTATCCAGCACGATTATCATTTAAATATGATGGAGGGATTAAACAATTTCCAGATAAACGCAAGTTAAGAGAATTTGCGTCTCATAAACCACCACTACAGGATATCTTAAATGGACTGCTCTAGATGGAAGCACACCTAAGGCTAAAAAGATGTCACCAGAGGGAAAAAAAATCATAGCAAAGAAAGCAGACCATCCAAATACCAACTAAAGGCAAAGAATAAAACACCTATTATAGAAAGAATGGAGGAGGAATAAGAAGGGAGAGAAAAAAAGAAACATCAGACTGTGTTTACAATAACTTAACAAGAAAGTTAAGTTAGATTGTTAGATAGTAAAGAAGCAACCCTTGAACCCTTGGTAACCACGAATCTAAAGCCAGCAATGGCAATAAGTACATATCTATCAATAATCACCCTAAATGTAAATGGACTGAATGCACCAATCAAAAGACACAGAGTAACAGAATGGATAAAAAAGCAAGACCCATCTATATGCTGCCTACAAGAAACTCACCTCAAATCCAAAGATATACACACACTAAAAGTGAAGGGATGGAAAAAGATATTTCATGCAAACAACAAAGAGAAAAAAGCAGGTGTTGCAGTACTTGTATCAGACAAAATAGACTTCAAAACGAAGAAAGTAGCAAAAGATAAAGAAGGACATTACATAATGATAAAGGGGTCAGTCCAACAAGAAGATATAACCATTATAAATATATATGCACCCAACACAGGAGCACCAGCATATGTGAGACAAATACTAACAGAATTAAAGGAGGAAATAGACAGCAATGCATTCATCTTAGGAGACTTCAACACACCACCCACTCCAGAGGACAGATCAACCAGACAGAAAATAAGTAAAGACACAGAGGCACTGAACAACACACTAGAACACATGGACCTAACAGACATCTACAGAACTCTACACCCAAAAGCAACAGGATACACATTCTTCTCAAGTGCACATGGAACATTTTCCAGAATAGACCACATACTAGGCCACAAAAAGAACCTCAGTAATTTCAAAAATATTGAAATCCTACCAACCAACTTCTCAGATCACTAAGGTATTAAACTAGAAATAAATTTTAGAAAGAAATCAAAAAGGCTCACAAATACATGGAGACTTAACAACACTCTCCTAATTAATCAATGGGTTAACGACCAAATCAAACAGAAATCAAAGAATATATGGAGACTAATGACAACAACAACACAAAGCCACAACTTCTGTGGGATGCAGCAAAGGCAGTTCTAACAGGAAAGTCTATTGCAATACAGGCCTATTTAAAGAAGGAAGAACATTCCCAAATGAATAGTCTAAAGACACAATTACTGAAATTGGAAAAAGAAGAACAAATGAGGCCCAAAGTCACCAGAAGGAGGGACATAATAAAGATTAGAGAAGAAATAAATAAAATTGAGAAGAATAAAACAATAGAAAAATCAATAAAACCAAGAGCTGGTTCTTTGAAAAAATAAACAAAATACATAAACCCCTAGGCAGACTCATTAAGAGAAAAAGAGAATCTACACACATAAACACAATCAGAAATGAGAAAGGAAAAATCACGACGGACCCCACAGAAATACAAAGAATCATAAGAGAATATTATGAGAATCTATATGCTAACAAGCTGGAAAACCTAGAAGAAATGGACAACTTCTTAGAAGAATATAACCTTCCAAGACTGACCAAGCAAGAAACAGAAAAACTAAACAGACCAATCACCAGTGACGAAATCGAATTGGTAACCAAAAAACTACCCAAGAACAAAACCCCTGGGCCTGATGGATTCACCTCTGAATTCTACCAGACATATAGAGAAGAAATAACACCGATTCTCCTTAAAGCTTTCCAAAAAATAGAAGAGGAGGGAATACTTCCAAACTCATTCTATGAAGCCAGCATCACTCTAATACCAAAACCTGGAAAAGACCTCACCAAAAAAGAAAATAACAGACCAATATCCCTGATGAACGTAGATGCAAAAATAGTCAACAAAATATTAGCAAACCGAATTCAAAAATACATCAAGAGGATCATACACCATGATCAAGTGGGATTCATCCCAGGGATGCAAGGATGGTACAACATTCAAAAATCCATCAACATCATCCACCACATCAACAAAAAAGAAGAACAAAAACCACATGATCATCTCCATAGATGCTGAAAAAGCATTTGACAAAATTCAGCATCCATTCATGATTAAAACTCTCAACAAAATGGGTATAGATGGCAAGTACCTCAACATCATAAAGGCCATATATGACAAACCCACAGCTAACATCATATTTAACGGCGAGACGCTGAAAGCTTTTCATCTAAGATCGGGAACAAGACAAGGATGCCCACTCTCTCCACTGTTATTCAACATAGTACTGGAGGTCCCAGCCACAGCAATCAGACAAAACAAAGACATACAAGGCATCCAGATTGGTAAAGAAGAAGTCAAATTGTCACTACTTGCAGATGACATGATACTGTACATAAAAAACCCTAAAGACTCCACTCCAAAACTACTAGAACTAATATCTGAATTCAGCAAAGTTGCAGGATACAAAATTAACACACAGAAATCTGTTTCTTTCCTATACACTAAAGATGAACTAACAGAAAGAGAAATCAGAAAAACAATTCCATTCACAATTGCATCAAAAAGAATAAAATACCTAGGAATAAACCTAACTAAGGAAGTGAAAGACCTGTACTCTGAAAACTACAAGACACTTCTAAGAGAAATTAAAGAGGACACTAACAAATGGAAATGCATCCCATGCTCTTGGCTAGGAAGAATAAATATTGTCAAATGGCTATACTACCTAAAGCAATCTACAGATTCAACGCAATCCCTATCAAACTACCAACAGCTTGCTTCAATGAACTGGAACAAATAATTCTAAAATTCATATGGAACCACAAAAGACCCCGAATAGCCAAAGCAATCCTGAGAAGGAGGAATAAAACAGGGGGAATTATGTTCCCTGACTTCAAGCTCTACTACAAAGCCACAGTAATCAAGACAATTTGGTATTGGCACAAAACAGACCCACAGACCAGTGGAACAGAATAGAAAATCCAAACATTAACCCAAACATATACAGCCAATTAATATTTGATAAAAGTGCCTTGGATATACAATGGGGAGATGACAGCCTGTTCAGCAGCTGGTGCTGGAAAAACTGGACAGCTACATGTAAGAGGATGAAACTGGACTACTGTCTATCCCCATACACAAAGGTAAACTCAAGGTGGATCAAAGACTTGAATGTAAGTCATGAAACCATAAAACTCTTAGGAAAAAACATAGGCAAAAATCTCTTGGACATAAACATGAGCAACTTCTTCATGAACATATCTCCCCGGGCAAGGGAAACAAAAGCAAAATGAACAAGTGGGACTATATGAAGCTGAAAAGCTTCTGTACAGCAAAGGACACCATCAGTAGAACAAAAAGACATCCTACAGTATGGGAAAATATATTCATAAAAAAAACGTATCTGATAAAGGGTTGACATCCAAAATATATAAAGAACTCATGCACCTTAACAAACAGAAAGCAAATAATCCAATTAAGAAATGGGCAGAGGACATGAATAGACACTTCTCCAAAGAAGAAATTCAGATGGCCAACAGGCACATGAAAAGATGCTCCACATCGCTAATCATCAGAGAAATGCAGATTAAAACCACAATGAGATATCACCTCACACCAGTGAGGATGGCCAACATCCAAAACACAAACAACAACAAATGTTGGCGAGGATGTGGAGAAAAGGGAACCCTCCTACACTGCTGGTGGGACTGCAAATTAGTTCAACCATTGTGGAAAGCAGTATGGAGGTTCCTCAAAAAACTCAAAATAGAAATACCATTTGACCCAGGAATTCCACTCCTAGGAATTTACCCTAAGAATGCAGCAGCCCAATTTGAAAAGGACAGATGCACCCCTATGTTTATTGCAGCACTATTTACAATAGCCAAGAAATGGAAGCAACCTAAGTGTCCATCAGTAGATGAATGGATAAAGAAGATGTGGTACATATACACAATGGAATATTATTCAGCCATAAGAAGAAAACAAATCCTACCATTTGCAACAACATGGATGGAGCTAGAGGGTATTATGCTCAGTGAAATAAGCCAAGCCGAAAAAGACAAGTATCAAATGATTTCACTCATATGTGGAGTATAAGAACAAAGAAAAAAACTGAAGTAACAAAACAGCAGCAGACTCACAGAACCCAAGAATGGACTAATAGTTACCAAAGGGGAAGGGACTGGGGAAAATGGGCGGGAAGGGAGGGATAAGAGGGAAAAAGGGGCATTACGATTAGCAGATGTAATGTTGGGGGGGCACGGGGAGGGCAGTACAGCTCAGAGTAGACAAGTAGTGATTCTATAGCATCTCACTACGCTGATGGACAGTGACTGTAATGGGGTTGGTGGGGGGGACCTGATGAAGGGGTAGTTTAATAATCGTAATATTGCACATGTAATTGTAAATTAATGATAATAAAATAAATTATATATAAAAAAAAAGTTTAGCCAGCTGGGTTGAAAATCTAATGTTTAACCTTCTCGTTGTATTACCATGTGTCCTCTGGACCACTCTATCTGGATCTCAGAGTAATCCCTCAAAATATATTCACTAACACACCACTGATATATCGTTTTCAAAGTGAGCTCACATCTTGATCCCACGGTGAGACGGGCAGGTAGCATTCTCCATTTTACAGAAAAGAAAACTAAAACCGGGAGAGACTGATTCACTTAACCAGCTCTCATCCTTCTGGCCCACAGCTCTTTTTACCACACTGACCATGGAAGCCTTTTTGAAGTAGTTAATTCTATGTCTTCATAAGAAATGAACTATGCAGATTTGTTCTCCAAGACATGCCTTTTGTAAACATTAACTGATTCTAGAAGAAATGAAATACGATTGTGCTAAATGTCAAAAATTTGTAAGTATATATATTCTACTTAGAATTTTTAACAAGTGTTTATGGAAAAGGTCCAGAAAATCAAATGAAAGTGACAGGATAAAATCCTAAACACATGAAAGAAAATAACAATGTTTAGTCAGTTTACCTGTCTCACAGAAAGTTCAGACGAGTAAGCAACGAGGTTTACTTTTAACACATTGTATGATGTAACTTAAGAAACACCTTCTCCTAAAGTCTTTTACTTTCCCCATCAACAAAATAGAGCCTACTAGTTAGCTGAACTAGGCCACAGACTTTAATCTTCTGACTCTAAGAAATTAAACTGAAAATTAGCAGAGAAAGACTGATAATGACCTGCAATCCATGGAAATTTAATCCTGCTGACATTCTTTTTCCTTCTCCTCTGTTAGCTGTTCATGGAATTCACATATGCAGAGAGTTGAATACATGTAGTGGACAAGTTCCTCTGGTCTTGTTTTAATAGGTTCTATCCAACCAGTGATTCCTCTCATCCCTATCTCACTGCTCACTACAAGCAGGAGAAAGACAGAGATGTACAAAAACATGTGTAAAGATGTAAAATGCCCTTAGGAAGACCATAACCTAGAACAGTGGGTGCTCAGCCAGGATGAATTCTCCATCCCTCCCAGCAACATCTCACAGTATCTGGAGATATTCATGACAGATGTGGCTGGGAGGGGGGGGGGGCGCTCCTGACATCTAGTGGCTAGAGGCCAGGAATTCTGCTACCCATATGCTATGATGCACAGGACACCCCCACAAAGAAATATGCAGCCTAAAAGGGAGTCTGCATTCTCTACCAAAAAGGAGGACTGAATAGGTCAGAGAAAGTACAGGATGAGCCTGGGATATCATGTGGTGCCAGAAAATGTTTAGATGCTCGGTGAATGACAGGGTCGTCAAAAGAACACAGAAGCCAGCTCAGAGGGACTCCTACTGGTCAAACAGAACAATATGAGCATCAAAATAAATAATAATAGTAACAGATTTCACTATATTGAATACAAAAAGAGTCCGTGAACTTCCTAATATAAGTGAATAAATACATGAGGGAGAAATAAAGTTCTTCCTTATAGTTGAATGCCAACTAACATAGGAATGGTGGAAATAAAGAATCACCATTTGGCAACCTTCATAGAGGAGGCTGATTCAGGCAGAAGTCATCAATGAATGATAAGGCTATGGGTGGAGGTTTAATGAGGAACAGGCTATCAACATAACCCTGGAATAGTTCCCCACAAATGCCAATAAATTTCAAAGGGAAAAATGGTGAATTTAATGGTGGAGACAGATGGCAGACACCAATATAACCAGGTGATTGAGGCCAATATTCCAGTGGTGGGACAGGTTGACATCGTATACCTTCTAAAGTGATGTGCCGAGAAGAGCAGAGTATTGCTGCCAAGAATACATGGCCCAAGCCTGGTTCTGAAGAAACACTGCTAGATCCAGGTGCAGAGACATCCTACAGAATGTAAGACCTGTACAACCGCAAGGATTTTAGGAGCAGGGGAAGTCTGAGGAACTATTCCAGAAGAGATATGATGAACAAATTTAACATGCATCCCAGATCAGACAGGAAAAGGAGCCATTAGAGGGACAACTGATGAAATACAAATAAGCTCCATGAACTGGATGGTAGTGTTGTACCAATGGGAATTCCTGATTTGGTGGTGGAATGATTAATTTTATGAGTCAGCTTGACTGGGGTAAGGGATGCCCAGGGAGCTGGTAGAACAACATTTGTTGTGTCCGTGAGGGTGTTTCTGGAAGAAATCACCATTGGAATCAGTAGACTGAATAAATATCACACTCACCAATGCAGGTGGGCGTTATTCAAATACTGAGGACTTGAATAGAACAAAAAGGCAGAAAAGAGTAAATGCGCCCTGTTGTTTGAGCTGAGGCCTCCATCTTCTCCTGTCCTCAGGCCTGCAGACTCAGACTGCGGGACAGCTCCTTGGCTCCCCAGGTTGCAGTCTTGTGGGACTTCTCAGCCCCATGATCCCACGAGCCAACTCCTGTAATAAATCTCCTCTTATGAATATCTATCTATATCTATATCTGTCTATCTTACTGGTTCTGTTTCTTTGGAGAACGCTAATCCAAATGCCATGGGGGTACAGAAAAAGATTATGCTATTTTCTCTTTGCTAGACTCATGTGACAGTTTAATCCAAGAGAAGGGCCCCCATTGAAAGGACTGACTTATAAAAGTCAAGCAGGGCAGGAAGCAAATGATTCAGTGATGTGCCATACCTGATCCCTTGCTTTCGTTTTCAAATAACTAGTCATTCCCAAGGCTCTGAGCCTTAACTTTGAATTTCTGGCTCTCCTTGGGGAGTGAATGCATCTGACTGAGTCCACTGTCTACCTTTGACTTACATGGTCTGAGTCTGTTTGGGGGCAGCACCAGACTTTCTGCACAGAAGGGGCTGTGGAACAGCATGGCTGAAAAGGAAGGCTAGGGGTCTTTCCTGAAAGCTGCATTTACAGAGCAAGCCCACGGCTTTTATTTAGATTGTATGTTTGTTTGGAGGGCCTTTGGACAAACTGGTGGCACTTATGAGGGGGCTCAAGTGCCCTCCAGCCTAGCCTGGCCACCTGCCACGCCATCCCTGATCCCAGGGAGTTTCTACAAGGCTGAGCCAAGGCCAAGGCTAGTAGAATCTCCTGCCTACTGTCCAGGGAACAATGAAGACAAAGGACTAGCGATGAATAATTAGGAGGGGCTGACTAACATCTTTAGCTAGGGGTGGGGCAGGTTACACTGGGCAGGTTGTTTTCCAGAGCGACACCCCGTCGGGCCCAGCCTAAGGTGTATGAATGATTCATATCTGAGGAGTGGAGGCAAGGTCCATGGGAGGGAGATGATGTCAGGGTCATGGGCAAGGGAGGAGTTCAAAGCATTAGGCAGATGGGACAGCAAGGCAAGGGTTCGGGTGCTGCAGAGGCCTTGCTAGGAGACAGAGGGAAGAAGAATAAGGAGGATGGCACCATCAGCCTGGAGAGTGAAGATGGGGTGGGTACAACCCAGGAGGTCAGAGCCCTCCTCTCACAGGGTACTACTCTCCTGGCTCGCCAGGCAAGTCAGGCAGAAAGCAACACACGTCTTTCAGACTGAATTGAAGAAATAGCTTGTTTGAGGGGAAAGAATGCCTTGAGTCGGTGTAGTGCTTTTCAGGACGAACAGTAGAGACCCAAGTTAGCAAGAAGGTTCAGGGCAGTGAGGATGGCATAGGGCACCCCAATTCAATGTCTGGTGACTGCCACTACCACTCTTCCTACTCACTGGCTGGTGAGCTATCTCTTTGTTTTTGTCCACTAAGAAAAGATGAGCAGACTGCACAGGTAATTCTGAGAAGGAACTAAAGTTGCTTCTGAACTTTGCCCTGAACCTCTGATCATGCAGTATTAGGCAATCTCAGTCCTGAAATTTATCTTTCTCTCATATCCCCATGGAGCAGTTTCTCAATCTTTTGCAGGATTTCCTCCTTTAAGTGTCATTTGACATCAGAGAGGAGGAAAGGGGTGTGAAGGGACCACAGCAATGTTCACTTAGCATGCCCAACACGGAGACCCCACCACCCCATTCAGCCAGCCTGGGGTGTCCCATATCTGGAGGCCCTGCCTCTTTAATTCCAACATTCATGTGGCCATCACACGGTACAAAGCTCTTTCATGTGTATGACTTAGTGGTACCCAACAATAACCCATGTAGATAAGAATAGATGAATTATATAGAAAAGGTAGATAAAGCATTTTATCCCCATTGTGTAAATGAGAAAACTGATTCAAGGATGACAAATGATTAAGTCATGGTCACAAGAGCTCACAAAAGTGGAGCTGGGATTAGGATCCAGACTCTTGTACTCCAGGCTGCCTCTCTAACGCAGCATGGTAAAAGCACAAACTCCCATGGCTTCTGCAGACAGCTCCCCACCCCTCCCCTCCATGGGAGGAGTGGGTTCCAGGGGATTTCTCCACACACATACAGAATCCAGGACAAGGCACAAAGAGTCAGCAAGGCCAGAGAGGAGGAGGGTCAGCACGTACAGGAGAAATGATGGAAGGAGGAGCAGAAGGGCCAAAGCGAGGAAGGAAAGTGTGTGGAATATCTCTAAGTCACGTACAGCTTGGGAATCTACTTTGGCACACTGGCAGAACAATGTACATTTGAACCCATGTTTACACAAATATCAGTTTTAGTGTTTATCTTAGAAGGAAAAAGGGCAACCAACATTTAAGCAGTACTTCCTGAATAGCCGAGACCCTTTCTCTTTTCATCTTGGGAGGTGGATATAACCTTCATTTTTACACACAAGGAAATTAAGGCCTAGAGAGTGAAACAATGCATCTGAGGTCTCAAAGCCTGGTCTTGAACAAAGGCTGGTCTGACTGCAAAGCCCAGCTTTTCTCCTTATACCACATTAATAGTGCCTGGGCCTGGGCTCTGCCATTTAGAAGCTTGCAATCAGACTTAACCACTCTGTTGGGTATAATCACAGACCAGAAAGCATTCTGAGCTAATGTCTACTCCAAGGAGAATAGCTAATGGGTAATTTGAGTTACAGTATTCCCACTGGAATTACAAAGATTCCCCTTGCCCCAGCCCAAAGAAATAAGAGGGTGGGCTTAAGTTATGGTGGATTTCTTCTCTCAGCAAGAAGAAGGAAACCTTGGAAGAGGTGAAGCCAGCCTGGGCATGTGTGTATAACTTGAGAGTGTGTGCCCTGCCTGGCTATAAGGCTGTGTGTGCATTTGTTCCTCTGTGTGTGTGTGTTTTGAAAAAATGAAAGAGTGAACATGCAGACTCTCAGACAGGTTCTGATGGACATGCACAAAAGGCGATCACACATTTTAATGTTTTCATTGCAGTCTTCACTCATAAAAAGCATATGCAGATCTGTTCCCTCAAACATCTTATAAAACAGCCACATGCCTGAAATAGATGTGACCTAAGAGTAAGAGGCTGATGGCTGACGTATACCTTTGTAAGATTTAGACAACAGGGCATGTCATTTGTAGTTCATTCAAAGCAACAAAGTTTTGAATCCCAAGGACAAAAAAGGAAAACAATAAAAATGTGCCCAAATGATCTTTTCCCCTAGTTATATGGCAGGGACAATCAATGTAAGTTATGTCCAGATGGTTAGATGTCCAGATCCCCACATGATCCAAGTTCCATACAGTCTCAAGGCACAAGATACAACTCTGGAAGCTTATCGCAAGTACATAAGCCTGGAAGGCAGGGTTTGCCTGCTGGTCTTTCTAGAATGTCCCAGTTTGTTTAGACAAGCATAGTGTTAACAGAGCCAAGGTTGTGTGCTTCTGAGTGTACCACTTCTGATCCTAAGAGAGGAAAATTCTACTCACTAGACTCAGACCACACAAAATTGGATCCAGTGTCTCTGGGAAGCAGGTTTAGTAACTATCCATAGACAGTTCGCTGGAAAACCCACCAAGGCTCTTAGCAGTACAAAAAACTCATGCATTCTTAAAGTGCCATGCAGTACATGGAATACTAACCTACTTGTAAAGAAAGGGTCGTCTGTTTGTGGCTGACATTTACTTTATTCTCCGACTTCTAGAAAACAAGTAGGAACAGTGAGAAGCTAAGGGTTCTTCAACTTTTAATTTTCCAAGACCAAAGGAGTGAGGAGAGAGAAATGTGCTGCAACGACAATTGCATATTATGGGGGGGAAGCATTTCGTGGCAATTAGTTAAAAATTGTCCTACGAATGCTTTTGAGGGCCATTTTAATTATTACCTTAATAAGACTAAATTGTTTCCAATATTCACAGTCACTACTCAAATTACATGCTTGAGGAGTTTCTAAGCAATTTTGGGTAGTTGCAACTTGCTGAGGGAAAGCAATAAAGTAACTCTGCTGCAGAACAAAGCACCGTTGTCTGCGGGTGCTGAGGGTGATCACTAGGACTGGGGATCACTTACTCACAAAGCACAACCCCCAACAATGTTACTAGTTTAACTGTTTCCTGAATCTTCACGTGCCTTGGCTGGGTCGAAGTGTTCCCTGACACATCATTGCCCGCCGTAACGGGGGCTGAAATAGGTTATATCCCTAGACTCGGCCGGAGCACCTCCGCTCACCGTCGATGGCTTTGGAAAAGCAGCACATGTGCGAAAGCAGCGCGGAGCCTGTGAGCAAGGGGGGACGCGACGCGGGTTTGCACCCGATTGCTTTCCATTCCAGGGAAAAAGTGGGAAGGGGCAGGATGCTGCCCCACGCCGTCCGGCGAGTCCCGTCCCAGGTGCTTGGAGTGGGTCTGGGGCCCTGGCTGGATGCCAGGCACCGCGAAAAGCCGCGGGCTGGGCCCGACGAATGGCCCCGCCTCCCACGCGTGGCCCGGCTCCGGGGACCCTGCCCGCGCCCCGCGCCCACTCACCGCTCGCGCTCGCCCGCGCCGCCGAGCCCGGGAGCGGGAGCCCCTGCGGCTGCCGCATGCCCTCGGGGCCCAGTGCGCCGGGGCGACCGGGTGCCAGGCTCTGGCCGGGCGCGAGGACAGTGGGAGGCACCGCGTCCCGGCGCGCGGCGGCGGCGCGCCTCCTCCCCAGCGGCCGCGGAGACACGCCCGGAGCCCGAAGAAAGTTTGGCGGAGCGAGGGGAGGTGTCCCCGCTGGCCCAGCCCGGGCCCGGCCTTCCACCCTGCCCGCAGGAGAGCGCCTCCTCCGGCGTCGCGGCTTCGGCGCGCAGATGCTCCCCGCCTGGACGGGTCCTCTGTAGGGCGGCCGGCTTCGAGGAGGAGATAGCGCCCACTAAAGGGCCGCGAGCAGCCACAGGCCTTACAGAGCCATACCTCAGAGCCCCGTGCGCTGTCCGTCTGTCCCTCATTCCTCACTGGGCGGGGAGAGATTTGTTTGAAGTGACTGCCCACGCCCACCCTCCCGTGGGAGGCAGGCTCACTGCCTGGCCCAGCGCTTGCTCTAAAGCTCTAAGCCCAAAGCTACCAGAGGTTGCAGGCAGCCCTTAGAGGCCAAGCATGGTCACATGCATCTGGCCTGGGGCCTTTCCTAGGCACCTTTTTATCGCAACAGGAAACAAAAATATTTAAAGCTCTTGTAACGGGCTTTTTGGCCTCCTGGGGTAAATAGTCCTGGATATTTGTTTTTCAAAGCTGAAATGGAAAGCCAGCAGTGACTCTCCTTTGGCAAAGAAGAAAAGGTGCAAAGTAAAACAATCTCATGAAGACTTTGTTCTCTCTGAACTCTGCAAAAGCAAAAGGTAGTCACAGACATGCTAAAGGTTGGGCCTTCCCGGTGACCGCACAGGAGAGATATACTGTAAGGTGAAGTCCTTTCTCTCATGCTTCAAAACCTTGGGAAACACTGATGCATGTGCCCAGATGTCTTCCTGTAGTCCTTTGCCATTCATTCACTCATTCATACATTCATTCATTCTTCATCCAACCTTGATATTGGGCCCTTCTTTATGCCAACTCGGAACCACATCCCAGGAAACAATCTCTACAATAACCTGCCCTCTGCCAACAAATAAAGTCTGCCCTCTCTGAAGATAATGTTTTAATAATGTTTTATTCCTTGTGCAATGGACCGCTTCCCATAGGCCATGACGTCCTGCGCTGCCTCCAGCCTTTATAGGGAGATGGCTAAGTTTCGATCAACATGTACAAATTATTGTTGCTTTCCCTGGATGTTCATAAAATTACTGTGATAACCTGTATAAGAGAGGGCTGCAACTTGCAAAGCTAGTGCAAAAGAAAGATCATGTTTACCAGAACGAGCAACAACCTTACAGATGATATATAAAAATAAGGCAAGGTTAGCAAACAGCTCAACTCAAACAGCACAGTGCTGAAAGGCAACCTAGTGAATATAAAAATTCTTAATGAATGGCAAAGGACTACAGGAAGACATCTGGGCACATGCATCAGTGTTTCCCAAGGTTTTGAAGCATGAGAGAATGGACTTGACCTTACAGTATATCTCTCCTGTGCGGTTACCGGGAAGGCCCAACCTTTAGCATGTCTGTGACTACCTTTTGCTTTTGCAGAGTTCAGAGAGAACAAAGTCTTCATGAGATTGTTTTACCTTGCACATTCTGTAAACCCATATGTGACTATCTTTAATGTATGAGTCCTAAAAAAAGGAGAAAGGAGAAGGGAATATGGTGAGCTGTGTTACAAAAGGAAAAAGACATTCTAGCTAGATGAGAGGAAGACAAGACAGTGAATGAGGAAAGAGATAAGGAGGTGGAGGGAAGGGCAGGGAGAATATCCAGCTTATGTTATGGGCAGGAACAGGAAAAGGGAAAAAAGGACAAAAGGCAAAGGACAAGTGAAAAGAAAAGTGTGGCCTCAAGTCCAAGTTTTTAGAAAGAAGACCATAGATTATCCACCAGAACTTTCTTTAAGTCCTTGTAGGGTCCTTGGTGTGTCACTTCTCTGCCAAAATGTTTTCATTAATAAAACCAAACTAAAGTTAATGTCAGAAATAACAAACACCAAGCCTGAGGGTATACTTCTCCTGTAGGAATCACTGGCTAGAAAGTCATTCAAAACTTTTTCAACCAACATCTGCTGATCGGCTTCCTGTTACAAAATGTGTTTTGTGTTTCTTGAGAGATGAAGATTTATAACGTTTCTGTAAGGTGAGAAATAGGGCATTCCACAGTAATTGATGGAAAGAAATTATAATGGTTGAAGGAACAATTATGGCCTTGGAAAGCTTGTGTCAGCCAGCATCTACCTGGCAGGAGATAAATGCTGTAAAATAGCCAAACTGAAAACAGACCTAGTGCCTGACAGAGTGAGAAGCAATGTGCAATTCAGGCAAGACTTCTCCCTCCTGAGATTTATGTTAAGAAGTCCATGTTCCTCTGCCCCCAACTCAGTTTGGACCTCTGATCATATGTGCAGGAATTCATGGAGATCTGTTGTTCTTAAATTTGGGAAGTATCTGAACTGAATCCCTGTTAACTTTGTTCCTCTGCGTAAATTAGCAATGAGGATGCCTACAACAGGTGAATAGTGGGACAAAGTAGAATGGCAGCTATAATGTGAAAGATGTAAGTGGTACCTAAAATAACAGTTAACCAAAAGGTTCTGAAGAAAGACTGAGCAGAAGGTTAACTCCATAGAAACTACAGGAAAAGAGAGATGCCATAAGTAAGTGATGGCTCTCAACTGCATGTAACATCTAGTAGAAGGCAACGGAAAGTCACAGAAATAGTCAACATGTACCCAAAAGTCAAAAGTCAAAATCAACTTAAGTTCATTTAAAATTGAGCAAACCATCTCATATGGCATGTATGAATCATTCAAAAATACATAGATATTCATCACATTACCATAATTCTGCATATTTTTATGCTTGAGAAAAGAGTAACCAATTTTGAAAATAGAAGTCATGATGGCAATCTTGTTGTAGCAGATATGAAAACACATTATAAAATTATAATAACAAGGGTGCTCCATCCCCAGATTTGTGCCTGTCATCCAGGCATAATCACTTGCAAAAGCATCCTGGTTGGTTGATAAATTACATGGTAAATTTAACTAAAAATCAAAACAATATGACACTGGTGCAAAACTAGAGAGACAAAACATTAGACAAGAATAGCTATACCATATACAGATCATATTAACTATAAAAATGTTTATTTTTGAAGAACTTGTCATCTGAAATCAGTGGGAAAGGCATATTCAGTATGTGGTCCTGGTATAATTCATTGAATTTAGGCGGCATAATGTTAGATGCTTATTAAAATAATTTTCATGTGCATTCCAGAATTAATTTGTTAAGGAAAAAGAGCTATAAAACAATTAAAAGAAAATAAAGATTAATATTTACTTGATTTCAAGTGTGTGGTGAACTTTTCAAAACGTTAAGAACAAGGGAAGAAATCACAGAAGAAAATACTAATTAACTTGACTGCATGCAAATGAGATACCTCTGCACATAATAAAAATAATCCTATAAATTTAAATTAAAAAATAAAACTAAAAACTAGGGGAAAAACTATTTGCAGTATATGATGGATGAAAGATTAACACCCACCCTGTATTACTTACTGAGAGGCCTGTATATAATTCTGAATAATTAAAAATTAACATCAAAACAGAAAAATAAGCTAAGTATATGAATGATTGGCCAAAGAAGAAATACAAATGATCAAAACATATGAAGATAAATTTCAACTCACCTGATAGTAAGACAAGTGAAAATTAAAATGAGATACTCCTTGTTATCTATCAAATTGGCAAAGGTTTTGATTAGAGTTTCCAATATTGATTAAGGTTTAAGAGAAATAGGTAACTTCATGTGCAACTGGTGGAAATACAAATTGGGAAAACCTTTCTGGCGGAAAATTTGTGATACAGCATATTTCATTAATTCTCAAAAGTACATTTTTTTCATATTTTGATATCTCCAAATGAAGGTGTGTCCCACTATCACTGTCAGCCAGACAGCCTCTGTACTTTAGTTGCCCCTCCCCCAAAGTTTGAACACTGATGTCCGCTATTGGGTGAAAATCCTGGAGCAAAGAGGGGAGTACATTTTTTTAAACGCTTCATCCAAATACTTCTGATGGTGCTCAGGCCACAGATCCCACAAAGTCAAAAAGTGACTCAAAAGAATGGGGAAGCATGGCAGTGAATACTATAGTTAGAGGTTTTGCTTCTCCTTTATGGATGCACAAGAATAAAATGTAAGCTAATTGTATGTTCAAATAAGTCCAGAAAACTCTTTCAATAATTATAAAACCAAAAGCTATACGTGGTAAGAAAGCATTCTGTTGAATTGACATCATTTTCTTTCTTAATGTTACATAAAATAATGGTGCACCTTTTAATTTTTGAGGTCTTGGGTCTGATGAACTATGATCTATCAAGAACCCTAAAAATGTTCCTGTCATTTGACCCAGTAAATTCACATCTAGAAAGTTATTCTAATAGGCACCATTGGAGGCACACAAAGATTTTAATATAAACATAAACATTTCAGTATTATTTATACAATTGAAAAGTTAAAACAACCTAAAAGTCTAACCTAAAGATCCAATGGAAAATTGATGAAGTAAATTATCATCCATCCAGACTTCTGGGAAGATGGCGGCATGAGCAGGGCGGCAGAAATCTCCTCCCAAAACCAAATATATTTATGAAAATACAACAAATACAACTATTCCTAAAAGAGAGACCAGGAGATACAGGAATATACCAAGCCTGCAGTTACACCTGAGAGGACTCGGCACCACGCGAAGTGGGTAAGATACGGAGCCGGGACCCGAGCACTCCCCTACCCCAGCACACTAGCGGGAGGAGAAGAATCAGAGCAGGGAGGGAGTGGAAGCACAGGCCCACCAAACAACCAGCCCTGGAGATCAGCACCGGGAGCACGGACACACTTCGATCAGTATATCAGAGATTGGAGAGACAGAGGTGCAGGATTCAAGACGGCAGGTCCACTCAGCCGGTTCCCCGGGGAAAAAAGAAAAGCGCACACTTTTTTAGGGGTCTTAAAGAGACAGGGGCCCAACGGAGGAGCAGGATCGTCCCAGCACAGTCAGGCAAGCAGGCTGGGAACCTTGGGGAATTTTGGTCCCCTTGGACTGTGGCTGCGAAAAGCAGTCGCACCGAGTTTTTCCCACAGAAATCAGCAGCCTCCCATTGGTTCCCTCCCCAGCCAGAGTCACAAAGGGCCCAGCAGAGCGGCATGGCTGCAGAATAGTGAAGCAGCAGCACCACCTACAGGATCCCCACAGAAACTACACCTGGCAGGTGGTGTGTTTTTTTTCTGTTTTCCCTTTCTTCTTTTTTTCTTTTTCTGACCACTTCTATTGCCATGAAATGACAGAGGAATATGGTACAAACAAAGCTTGCCCAGACAACCCCAGACCAGAAAACCCCAGAGAGGGAGCCTGATGGGATGGACATGCACAATCTTCCTGAAAAAGAATTCAGAATAAAAGTCATAACCATACTGATGGATCTACAGAGAAATATGCAAGAGCTAAGGCAGGAAGTGAGGGAAGTGAGGAAACACAATGAAGAGATGAGACAAGTGATCGACGGGCTTAGCAGCAGACTGGATGAGATGCAAGAGACTGTTAATGCAATAGAAATCAGAGAACATGAATACAGAGAAGCTGAGGCAGAGAGAGACAAAAGGATCTCTAGGAATGAAAGATTATTGAGATAACTGTGTGACCAATCCAAACAGAACAATATTCGCATTATAGGAATACCAGAGGAAGAAAAGAGAGAAAAAGGGATAGAAAGTGTCTTTGAAGAAATAATTGCTGAAAACTTCCCCATGCTGGGAAAGGAAATAGTCTCTCAGACCATGGAAGCCTACAGATCTCCCAACACAAGGGACCCAAGGAAGACAACACCAAGACACATAATAATTAAAATGACAAAGATCGAAGATAAAGGCAGAGTATTAAAGGCAGCTAGAGAAAGAAAAAATATCACCTACAAAGGAAAATTCATCAGACTTCTCAAGAGAAACCTTAGAGGCCGGAAGAGAATGGCATGATATATTTAAAATAATGAAACAGAAGGGCCTCAAACCAAAAACATTGTATCCAGCACAATTATCATTTAATTTGAGGGAGGGATTAAAAAATTTCCAGACAAGCAAAAGTTGAGAGAGTTTACCTCCCATAAACCAACTCTTCAGGATATCTTAAAGGGACTGCTCTAGATGGAAGCACTCCTAAGGCTAAAAAGATGTCACCAGAGAAAATAAAATCAAAGCAAAGAAAGCAGACCATCCAAATACTAACTAAAGGCAAAGAATAAAACACCTAGTATATAAAGAATGGAGGAGGAAGAATAAGAAGGGAGAGAAATAAAGAATCATCAGACTGTGTTTATAATAGCTTAACAAGAGAGTTAAGTTGGACTGTTAGATAGTACAGAAGCTACCCTTGAAACTTTGGTAACCATGAATCTAAAAGCCAGCAATGCCATTAAGTACCTATCTATTGATAATCACACTAAATGTAAATGGACTGAATGCACCAATCAAAAGACACAGAGTAACAGAATGGATAAAAAAGCAAGACCCATCTATATGCTGCTTACAGGAGACTCACCTCAAACCCAAAGATATACACAGACTAAAGGTGAAGGGATGGAAAAAGATATTTCATGCAAACAACAAGGAGAAAAAAGCAGGTGTTGCAGTATTTGTACCAGACAAAATTGACTTCAAAACAAAGAAAGTAGCAAGAGATAAAGAAGGACATTACATAATGATAAAGGGGTCAGTCCAAAAAGAGGATATAACCATTTTAAATATACATGTACCCAACACAGGAGCACCGGCATATGTGAAACAAATACTAACAGAATTAAAGGAGGAAATAGAAAGCAATGCAGTCATTTTAGGAGACTTCAACACACCACTGACTCCAAAGGACAGATCAACCAGACAGAAAATAAGTAAAGACACAGAGGCACTGAACAACACACTAGAACAGATGAACCTAACAAACATCTACAGAACTCTACACCCAAAAGCAACAGGATACACATTCTTCTCAAGTGCACATGAAACATTTTCCAGAATAGACCACATACTAGGCCACAAAAAATCCTCAGTAAATTCAAAAATATTGAAATTCTACCAACCAACTTTTCAGATCACAAAGGTGTAAAACTAGAAATAAATTTTAGAAAGAAAACAAAAAGTCTCACAAATACATGGAAACTTAACAACATTCTCCTAATCAGTCAGTGGGTTAATGACCAAATCAAAACAGAAATTAAAGAATATATGGAGACTAATGACAACAACAACACAAAGCCACAACTTCTGTGGGACGCAGCAAAGGCAGTTCTAAGAGGAAAGTATATTGCAATCCAGACCTATTTAAAGAAGGAAGAACATTCCCAAATGAATAGTCTAAAGACACAATTACTGAAATTGGAAAAAGAAGAACAAATGGGGCCCAAAGTCACCAGAAGGAGGGACATAGTAAAGATCAGAGAAGAAATAAATAAAATTGAGAAGAATAAAACAATAGAAAAAAATCAATGAAACCAAGAGCTGCTCCTTTGAAAAAATAAACAAAATAGCTAAACCCCTAGCCAGACTTATTAAGAGATAAAGAGAATTTACACACATAAACAGAATCAGAAATGAGAAAGGAAAAATCACTACAGACCCCACAGAAATACGAAGAATTATAAGAGAATATTATGAGAATCTATATGCTAACAAGCTGGAAAACCTAGAAGAAATGGACAACATCTTAGAAAAATACAACCTTCCATGACTGACCAAGCAAGAAACAGAAAAACTAAAAAGACCAATGACCAGCAAAGAAATTGAGTCAGTATTCAAAAACCTACCCAAGAACAAAACCCCTGGGTCAGATGGATTCACCTCTGAATTCTACCAGACATATAGAGAAGAAATAATACCCATTCTCCTTAAAGTTTTCCAAAAAATAGAAGAGAAGGGAATACTTCCAAACTCATTCTATGAAGCCAGCATCACTCTAATACCAAAACAGGGCAAAGACCTCACCAAAAAAGAAAATTACAGACCAATATCCCTGGTGAATGTAGATGCAAAAATAATCAACAAAATGTTAGCAAACTGAATCAAGAACACATCAAGAGGATCATACACTATGATAAAGTGGGATTCATCCCAGGGATGCAAGGATGGTACAATATTCAAAAATCCATGAACATCATTCACCACATCAAAAAAAGGACAAAAACCACATGATCATCTCCATAGATGCTGAAAAAGCATTTGACAAAAGTCAGCATCCATTCATGACTAAAACTGTCAACAAAATGGGTAAAGAGGGCAAGTACCTCAACATCATAAAAGCTATATATGACAAACCCACAGCCAACATCATACTTAACAGCAAGAAGCTGAAAGCTTTTAATCTAAGATTGGGAACAAGACAGGGATGCCCACTCTCTCCACTGTTATTCAACATAGTACTCGAGGTCCTAGCCATGGCAATCAGACAAAACAAAGAAATACAAGGCATCCAGATTGGTAAAGAAGAAGTCAAATTGTCGCTATTGCAGATGACATGACACTGTACATAAAAACCCTAAAGACTCCACTCAAAAACTACCAGAACTAATATCTGAATTCAGCAAAGTTGCAGGATACAAAGTTAATACACAGAAATCTGTTGCTTTCCTATACACTAACGATGAACTAACAGAAAGAGAAATCAGAAAAACAATTCCATTCACACTTGCATTAAAAAGAATAAAATACCTAGGAATAAACCTAACGAAGGAAGTGAAAGACCTATACCCTGAAAACTACAAGACACTCCTAAGAGTAATTAAAGAGGACACTAACAAATGGAAATGCATCCCATGCTCTTGGCTAGGTAGAATAAATATTGTCAAAATGGCTATACTACCTAAAGCAATCTACAGATTCAACACAATCCCTATCAAACTACCAACAGCTTTCTTCAATGAACTGGAACAAATAATTCTAAAACTCATATGGAACCACAAAAGACCCCGAATAGCCAAAGCAATCCTGAGAAGGAGGAACAAAATGGGGAATTACGCTCCCTGACTTCAAGCTCTACTACAAAGCCACAGTAATCAAGACAATTTGGTATTGGCACAAAAAAAGACCCCCAGACCAGTGGAACAGAATAGAAAATCCAAACATTAACCCAAACATATACAGTCAATAAATATATGATAAAGGAGCCTTGGATATACAATGGGGAGATGACAGCCTCTTCAGCACTGGTGTTGGAAAAACTGGACAGCTACATGTAAGAGAATGAAACTGGACTACTGTCTAACCCCATATACAAAAGTAAACTCAAAATGGATCAAAGGCCTGAATGTAAGTCATGAAACCATAAACTCTGAGAAAAAAACATAGGCAAAAATCTCTTGGACATAAACATGAGCGACTTCTTCATGAACATATCTCCCCAGACAAGGGAAACAAAAGCAAAATGAACAAGTGAGACTACATCAAGCTGAAAAGCTTCTGTACAGCAAAGGACACCATCAATAGAACAAAGAGACATCGTAGCAGTATGGGAGAATATATTCATAAATGACGTATCCGATAAGGGGTTGACATCCAAAATATATAAAGAACTCATGCACCTCAACAAACAAAAAGCAAATAAGCCAATTAAGAAATGGGCAGAGGACATGAATAGACACTTCTCCAAAGAAGAAATTCAGATGGCCAACAGGCACATGAAAAGATGCTTCACATCGCTAATCATCAGTGAAATGCAAATTAAATCCACAATGAGATATCACCTCACACCAGTGAGGATGGCCAACATCCAAAACACAAACAACAACAAATGTTGGCAAGAATGTGGAGAAAAGGGAACCCTCGTACACTGCTGGTGGGAATGTAAATTAGTTCAAGCATTGTGGAAAGCAGTATGGAGGTTCCTCAAAAACTCAAAATAGAAATACCATTTGACCCAGGAAGCCCACTCCTAGGAATTTACCCTAAGAATGCAGCAGCCCAGTTTGAAAAAGACAGATGCACCCCTATGTTTATCGCAGCACTATTTACAATAGCCAAGAAATGGAAGCAACCTAAGTGTCCATCAGTAGATGAAAGGATAAAGAAGTGGTACATATACACAATTGAATATTATTCAGCTATAAGAAGAAAACAAATCCTACCATTTGCACCAACATGGATGGAGCTAGAGGGTATTATGCTTAGTGGAACAAGCCAAGCCGAAAAAGACAAATATCAAATGATCTCACTCATATGTGGAGTATAAGAACAAAGAAAAAATACTGAAGGAACAAAACAGCAGCAGACTCACAGAACCCAAGAACGGACTAATAGTTACCAAAGGGAAAGGGACTGGGTAGGATGGGTGGGAAGGGAGTGACAAGGGGGAAAAAGGGGCATTACGAGTAGACATAATGTTGGGGGGGTGTGGGGAGCGCTGTACAACTCAGAGAAGACAATGATTCCCTAGCATCTCACTACGCTGATGGACAGTGACTGTAATGGGGTTAGTGTGGGGGACCTGATGAAGGTGGTAGTTTAATAATCATAATATTGCACATGTAAATGTAGATTAGTGATACCAAAATAAATTATATAAAAAATTATCATACATCCATAGGGTTGAGTGTTATGCAGCCTCAACAATTATGTTTTCAAAGAATGTATGATGACATAGTAACATATTCATCATTTCATATTAAATTTTTATAAAAAGTGGATATGAAACTATGTAAATCTGTTTCTTTTTTATTAAACCTGTGTTTGCTTATATGAAAGAGAAAAACCTGCAAATAAATACCCCTATATGTTAACTGTAGATATGGGAAGATGGGATTGTGCATATTTTTATTTTTTATGTACTTTTCCATATTTTCAAAGTTCTCTTCAATGAACATGTATAACATTTATAACCCACATTTTCTAAAAATAATATTTTAAGTGATCAACTATAAATAGTGAATCACATGCCTTTTCAAGCACAAACAATTATAGATAGAGAAAAATGTATATAGTGAAATTGAGGTTTGAGGGTTAGGTGTGTTTTATATGGCCCAAGAGACCAGAATCCAAGTGAGAGGGTTAGCTCCCTATTTCGCTCATTTTCTGCTTGACTCATTTTTGAGTGGATTCCCTTGAATGTTGATTTCTTACACACAATAGCTTGGCTTCTGGGCTACCACTGCAAACTTTGTGCTTCTCAAAGGAAAGGTCCTAAAGCAAAAGCTTGGATGTTCACACTGCAAATCCCTTACAAAAAGCCTTGTGGATCACGGGATGGGAAATGGGAAACAGCCACCAGCAAGGAAAGCATGCTTTAGACATTCACTCAGGGTAACAAGAGCCCAAACCTCTCTCCCCGAGCAGTCTTTATTTTACAATCACTTCACTTTCCTTACAACTGTGATGAAATTGCATTTGGAGATAACTGAAGTTTTCTTTTACTACCTTTCCTTATCGCCCCTCTGACTCCTCAGCATTCGTTGTTTCTAGAACTATTTTAAGGGAGGACACAAAGCAAATAGACAACGTATCTTAAAAGAAAAACCCTGAGAGAACAAAAGAAATCAGTCGTCAGTTCCTGGATTCTTAAATAGGTTTTAAACTCATAACAGAAAAAAAGAACCTCAAACATCAAGGTTTGTGATTTGTAAAAGATGTGTTCTCTTGAGCTCCAAAGGGCTAAATGCTGAACGAAGCTGAACACAAACATTTCCCCCACAAGCAATCAACTAGAAGAAAGCTGATGAAGAGCCAGACCATCCTCCCCAAAGACCAGAGAAGGTCTCCTGCCTGGGGAGGAGAACCTGAGCTGGAGAAGCAGCAGCACTGACAGCCGCGGACCTGAAGCCTGTGACCCCTCACCACGTCTCGGCTAAGCTGTCGAGAAACAGATCCTCCCTTCGCTTGGGAACCCAGGAATAATGTGGTAGGTTGTAGTATTTAAAAACATAAATTCTCTGGGAGAGAATTATACTTCACTGCTTACCCATTTGACTTGCTTTGGCCCATAAAGTGTGAGCTATACTAGCTTGGACAAAGTCCACTGTGTTCTCTTCCTCTACCCAGATATCAGCAGTGTCCCAGATAGAGGTAGCTCTATCCACCTGGATCCAGGAGTGAAGAGGGCATGGGGCAGCACCAAGGCTGACCCAGGAAGCACATGCAAATGAGAAATAAATCTTTGTCCTTCCTTCTGTGCCGCTGAGGTTTGGGGAGCACTTGTCACTACAGCATTCTGTACACTAGCCTGTTCTTACTCCCCTAAATAGAGAGTACTGTGCCTCACTGTCCATCTGAGACTCGGGTAGGAAACATGCATGCCTATGTGCTTCATGCCACGGTGATATGGGAGCAGCAATAATGACGTGGTAACATAGCATAGCTAAGCATTGGAGGAACTCAGTCTGCGCCCTGAGGTTTCTGGGGGCTCCAGCATGATGCTGAATAGCACTATAGTCAGCTGTTTTCAGAAAAGTACCTAAAGGGAAATATCTGCATTAGATGCAGCAGGAACTGAGACCAGTGCCATCAGGAGGGGAATCACTTCTCAAAAGGATTTAGTAAACCAAGTGTTCATTACCCACCCACTCCACCCTGACACCTGAACGCTACAAAATCCATTCAGAACTTACATCCCACACCAGAAAGAGAACAGGAGGGGCAGAAACCTAAGGGCAAACTTCAAATGACCAGGACAGCTGACTTTGCCTGAGTTTACCTGGAAGCTAACATGATTAAATTATGGCAAAGAAATAGAAGGTTCAAGATAGAATTTAGATCCATTTTTTGAAAAAATAGTTATATGTTTGCCTACAAAGTTCACAGCCTGAGAAATGTGCACATACCACATACACCAAGATAGTTTACGAGAGCATCATGGAGGTTGCATGTATTCAGGGGGATCCGCCCAGGCAAAGCTGAAGTCATGTGTGGACTATGATTAACACCTTACATAATATGCTAACTTCTCCCAAAGCTGATGTTCAAGCTATGACTAGATATTTGGCTTGCCTGATGCAGCCACCAAAAACCTGCTACTAGCAACACTTTCAGCTGCGCAAATATTTATTTTAGTAAACCTAATAAAGGAAAAGGAAATAGTTGTAAGTAAATCTTGTTAGAATTTTCTGTATTCTAGGCACTAAACATTTTTCCTTGTTTTGAAAAGAAAGTTGTAACCTGACACTAACATTCCTATCTCCAGTATTGGTTTTTTCCCATTGGACTTGATGGATACTGGCTAGATTAATATTTATGTTTTTGTATAATTTGAAAAATAACAGTAGACTGAGACGAATGCACTATAGAAACAATCTATAAACCATTAACAATTAAATGGTTAATCTTTAGTCTATTTAAAACAGAGGATTCATTCATTTAAAATGGAAGATCAAGAGGTGAGAAGTTTTCTGTCTCTTTTATAGTGTAGTAAAGTTTGAAACCAGAAAACATAATACAAAATAAAATACTTAATTTCATGAAAAAAAGCACATTGTAATAATTTCATCAAATAATTTTATACTTGGCTTTGCAATCATTCGTAAATGTTTTACTAACAAACAAGAAAATGTCATGATAAATTATTTTGCTATAATATACACTATTAATATAATTAACATAATATAATAAAAATAAGTAAGATTTTCTAGGAGGTTTAAATCTTAGTTTACTTTTGATTACTGGGACATAACTTACATTGATTATGCTATGTTGTGATGGGAATAGATGTACTGGGGAAATAACAATGAGCAAATAAAATAACATGAATATTAGAATAATGACTCATGTGTAGTAATAAACATGAAGTAAAATGTTAAAAACCAACAGATAAAAATAAAGCTTGTTATAGGACATCATTATAGAAGATCGTATTAAAGTACCTATAATTTCTAGACTTGCGATCAAGTTCAAAAACTTTAATTGCTTTAACATATTTACTAGTTATACAATCTTGGCCAGTTTCACTCAATCTCTACAACTATAAATGGAATAAAAGTATGTACCTCCAAATGCAGTGAAAGTTAAAATGAGATAGTAAAATCCAAAAAATTTGAAGATGTGTTTATTATTAGAAAAACAGGGCTATTTCATGATGAGTTGACTCATCAAATAAGAGAACTTAAAAGCATATGAAATAAAAATTAACAGAACTAAAAGGAGAAATAGACAAATTCACCCTCATAGCAGGAGATCTTAATGTCTGCTTCTCAGTAAAATTTGGTTTTAGATGATTTGATCAACATTATCAACCAACTTGATGTTGATCTAATTGGCATTTATGAAACATTATACTCATCAACTACAGAACACATATGCTTGTAAGTGTATATGTAACAGCCACAAGGCAGAGCATATTCTGAATTACAAAGGAAGTTCCAGTAAATCTAAGAGGACTGGAATTATTCTCTTGCCAAAATGGTAAATTAGAAGCCAGTAATAAAAAGGTGTCTAGAAAATCCTGAAATATCTGGATATTAAGCAACATACATAAAAATAACATATGGATCAAAGAAGAAACCACAAGAGAATTTAGAAAATATTTTGAACTGAATGACAATGAAATATTATCAAAATTACATCTCAAAATGTATGTGCTGCAGCCAAAGCAGTACTCAGAGGGATGTTTATACTGTTAAATGCTGATATTAGAAAGAAATAAAATTAAAAATTCAATAAGCTACACTTCCATTTTAAGAAGGTAGAAACAGAAGAGCAAAAGTAGGAGAAAGATTTAATAAAGATAAAAATGGAAGCAATGACGTAAAAAACAATACAGAAAACCAAGGAAGCTAAAAGCTAATCTGTTGAAGATTAATAAAACTGATAAGCCTATACTAGACTGGTCAAGATAAGGAAGAAGGAAACCACATATTGCCAACATCAAGAAGGAAAAAAGGACATCCCTATCAATCATACACACCTCAAAAAGATAAAAATAATATTAGAACAACTTTGTTCCATTAAATTTAAGAACTTAGATAAAAAGGTCAAATCCCTTAAAAAACATGACTTACAAAAGTGGGCAGTAAAAGTAATAGGAAATCTAACTGGTGCTATGCCTATCAAAGAAATTGAATATGTAATTAAAAACCTTTTCACAAATAAAACTTCAGATTCAGATGGTTTCACTGGTGAATTCTTTCAAATTTTAAGGAGAAAGTAATATTTATCTTACAGAAACTTTTTGGGAAAATAGTGGGTGAAGGAAAATTTCCTTACCTATTCTATGAAGCCTGAATAGCTTTAATAGAAATACCTGACAAGAAAGTTATAAGAAAGGAAAATTACAGACCAATTATCGTTCATAAACATATAAAGGAAATACACAAGAAAATTAGCCAATCAAATCTAGCAATATATACAGATAATAATGGCCAAGTGAGATTTATCTCGTGAATCCAAGGTTGGTTCAGTATTTCAAAACTCAATGGAAGTAATTCACCATATTAACAGAATAAGAAGAAAAATATCTATGATTATTCAGTTAATGCAGAAAATGCACTTGACAAAAGGTATCACCCACTTATGATTTAAAAGTACACCCTTAGCAAACTAGAAATAAACAGGAATTTTCTCAATCTGATAAAGGACATCCATGAAAAACCTACTGCTAATATCATACGTGATGGCAAAATATTGACACTTTGCCCTTAAGATTAGGAGCAGAGCAAGGATGTTCATTTTTCCTACTTCTATTCAACATTTGACAGGAAATTTAAGCTATGCAAAAAGGCAATTAAATGAAATAAAAAGCCATCCAGATTGGAAATAAATGGAAAGCTATACCATATTGATGGATGTTAAGATTTTAATTCTCCCTGATTTTATCTCTATAATCATGTTATCTTTATCTTAACCAAAAGCCTACCAGGGTTTTTTTGTTTGTTTGTTTGTTTTTAGAAACTGAAAAGCTGATTCTAAATTTAAGTGAGAAAAAAAAGTGGAGAAAAATGGCCAAAACAATTTTTAAAAAGAAGATCAAAGTTGGAGGACTTACACTACTTGATTTTAAGACTATAATAATTGAGAGAGTGTGATACTGATGCAGGGTTAGATAAGTAGATCTATGGGACAGAATAGAGTCCAGAAATAGGCCTCCACATACACAGTAGATTGATTTTCAACAGAGGACCCAAAACAATTCAACGGAGAAAGCATAGCTTTTCAACAAACGGCACCAGAACAACTAGATATCTATATGGAAAAAAAAAAATTAACCCGCACCTAAACCTGAAGCTCAGAATTATTTTGAATTGAATTATATGAATGCTAAAATTATAAAAATTCTAATGGAAAATATAGGAGACTATAATGATATAGGCAAAAAAAACAGTAATAGCAAACATAGAGCATTGAAGTTGAGAGACACTTTCCTAGAGTTTGGATGGACATAAGGACAGGTAGCAGAGCAGAGAAGGAAAGTGGGCCACATTCCACTTCTATCCATGGTTCATGTTTCCATGAACCAAACAAGACCCACAGAGTGTGCTCCCAGCCTGAGGCCAAGACTGTGGAAGTAAGCAGCTGGCACTAGTGAGCCTTTGCCTACTCATGGAATGATAGCTATATTTTCCTAAAAGTGTTAAGGGTGGGGCAACACCTCTGAGAAACAGAAAAGTTTCCTATGAGAGAAAGAGACTACTGTTGAATATTTGCTATCCACAGTCCCCAAACCAGACCAAGATAGTACCAGCCAGATAAGAATGTGCCCTTTCTTCCATTCCCCTATCCTCCTGAGCCAGATCATGAGGGATCAGAAACTAAGACAACTGAGCACAGAGGCATAAAAGGTAAAAGAAAACCAAAGATGGCCAGATGCCCCTCTCCCACTTCAGGTTTCCCAGATGGAAAAACTCAAGTCTTGAAAGGAGAAGTATTCTAACTTTGAATAAAATTCAGAAAATTAGTTATTATACCAGTTGACTGAAATAAGACTGTTCTTATCTCTAAAAGTAATTGCAAGATGCATAATTATCTAATAATGACTAGAACATTTATGAGACTTGCAAAGATTTCACCAAAAAGGAAGTAAAAAGGCAAAAGATCAAAGGTTCTCATATTATTGAAGAGTGGTATAGAGATATTGATTGATTTTAGATACTGCTAAGTCAGGTAAAAAGTTAAGAGTAAATACTAAAAGAAAAGATATAGAAGCAAATAAAGAAAAACACTAATCCAACAAAAGGAAAGGAGGAGAGAAGGAAGCAAGTAAAAAAAGAGTAGAATTTATGGAAAACACAATTAGGATTACAGAAATAAGCCCAAATATATCTGTTAGCACAACAAATAAATGATTCAGTTCAAATAGAGATAATGTAATTAAACCAACAAATTTAAATCATAATGATAGGAAACACAGACATCACAAACACTAACCAAAAGAAGCCTGTGTAACTCTATTAATGACAAACAAAAAGACCTTAAGGCAAAAAGAATTATTTGGGATAAAGAGAATCACATCTATAAAAGAAAAAATTCTCCAAGAAGCTACTTTGCTAAAAAGCAAAATACCATCTAAAAAACTGTTTTCTCACAACTTCCACTGCAACATTCAGAGAAGTATTCCAATTGGAAAAAAATAATAACTTCCTCTCCCACCTCCCAAATAAATCAGATCTAGAATTACTAGGTTTAGTTCTTTTCTCCTCTTTTTAATTAATCCTGTGGCAATCTAAAAGGATTAAGGCCATTTGACATTTTCAGCAATGTCAAAGGAAAAGGATTCATGATGAGCACTCATTTTATTTTATTTATTAAATCCTGATTGTAAAGAGCAGCAAAAGGAGTTACAGATTTAAGTGAGGGTTCTCTGCAAGTTGGGGACACTGATTCCAGTATATTAGCTACTATATTAAATATTAAGTATTATAAAAGAAATGAAAGTTCCCAGGCAGAACTGGAGGTAGTTTCAGAAACCAAGTACCTCTTATGCCAGGTTTCAGATATATTTCTTATAACGCATGGACATTTCAATTAGCTTTCTTTATTAGTTTTTCTATTTGTGAAATAATTTCCCCATACAAAAAATAGGGATGATAAAACTTTTTTCTACCTTGCGCAGGGTTACTGTGAGGCTAAAATTAAATAATAGATGTGAAAGCCTTTTGCAAATCTTTTAATACCATATAAATCTAAGATATGATTATGAACCCATGGCCCTATGATGAATTATTAGTGTTAACAGCCTTACCCACCATTTCTTCAACATGCCTGTAAAAATCTCAATGATCTGTTATTGTGCTTTGTCTAATATTTAAGAGTAAAACCACTCCCATTTACATATGCACACAAATAAAAGCAAATTATGGCCCATCATTCATTTTTCTCTCACTGGACACGCACACAACTAGAGCTACATATATACCCAAGAGAATAAAAACTCATTTCAATGTTTAGTGCAAAGAAACTTCTTTTCTTATTAATAGGCTTTGTAGCTTTCGTAAACATGACTAGAATGTCTTGTCGTGCCTTGCTACAGTTTGATTCATTACTCTTATTTGGGTAACACTGAATTCTTGAAGTGGATATCATAAGTCTGGAAATTTAAAAAAGCCATCAAAATTGTAGTGAGAGGGGGTGAGATTGAATATGCAGGGGATATGATACAGCAATGTTTCCTTTGAAGGCTGTCTGTAGAATCCAAAGATCCACACAAATGTACCTACAGAAAGAGTAAGGCTCTGGAATTAAGGAGACCTATAAGAAGCCAGGTGAATAAAGGCAAGTTACTTCATCTCTCTGAACAACCATTTTGTCACATAAAATAGGGGTAAGAAAGCCTGCTAAACAGGGTCTTCAGTCTACGGCTCAGTCTGTCCGCTCTCGCACTGCAGGAGATCAGGGCTTCTGTAAATACCACTGACATCGCTGGCTCTCACATTTGGCTTTCACCTATTTGTTCCCAGCCTGAAGTTCATCTATCTGCAGAATGTCAATCAATTTATAAGGAATGAGCCAGCTCTACTGTTAGCATCCCTTTCCCCTATCTTCCAAATCATTGCAGCAGCAATGGCATTTCCCAGCTCCCTAACCCCCTGGACACTTTCCCAGGTCACCACTGGTGACATCTTTAGCAACCACCACCTTCTATCAGGGACTCTCTGTGCCCCACTTACCACTCCAGGTGGCATCTGCTTCCCCACCAGGGATGAGTAAACCAGTCCCAAATCGCCATTTACTACCTATTTTCAACTACTTCTTTCAGTACCACTTTGAGTTCAGACCCTCCAAGAGGCAGATGCCAAGACAGGATTGGAAATGCAAGAGAATTTGAGGGGGAGCTCCTGTGAGAAAAAAAGGGGAGTGAGCCAGAGGAAGCAGGGAGGGCTGTCAGACCCATGAAGGAGAGAGAAGAAGATGGTGCAGTGGGCAGGAGACTCTTAGGTGAAGTCCAGTTCTGAGAGGGAATCAGCCAGGCTGATGGGGAGTCCAGCCAAGCAGTCCCATCTGGCAGGAATGGGCCTGCCTTAGGATGGCTGTTGCCTTTGCTCACTGGCCACAGTAGTGAGTGGAAAGTGTGGTCTCTGCACAGAAGGATTCTGAGTGCAGCAGCTGGGGCAGCCATCAGTTATGCTCCTCACAGAAGCAGATCCAAATGCTGTATTTTTATGGCCATCACAGTGGTGCGGAAACCGGACAACATTTGACTGGGAGATCAAAGTAAATATTACCCATGAGGTGTGCCTCTGCGTGTGATACCCTGAGGAGGACACCACAATGCTTCTGTGGTATGCTCCTGCCCAACTTTCATGACCTGAATCTAACAAATCCAGATTAAGGGGCTATATGGTAAATAATGACCAGTGTTCTTCAAAAATCTCAGTGTCATGAAAGACAAAGAAAGGTTGAGGAATGTTTCAGAAGAAAGGAAACTAAGGAAGTATGACCACTAAATGCAGGAGTGATCTGTGATCGGGTCCTTACGGGAGGGAATAAGTGCTAAAAAGAGCATTATGAGGACAATTGATGAAATTGGAATATGAACTAAAGATGATAAAAACATTGTATCAGTGTTCTATTTTCTGAATTTGAGAGATGGTTCTTGATGTTAGGAAATACACACCGAAGAGGTAAGGCATAAAGGGGCATAATATATGCAATCTTTTCTCAAATGGTTCAGAAAGATAAATTATATAAATTAGAAAGACAAGACTATGAAAGGCATTTTCCAAGAAGTACATTAATTGACATACATGTATAACTGATTTCATCAATGATCAAATACTGCATGGAAGAATGAAAAGTACATAAGTGATATTAAAACGTTTTTAACACTAGCTCTTCAGGCTTCTGGCCAGTGAGATCAAAGAGCGGATGAGTCGAGGTTTTATGTGGTGGCTTTCTTTTTTCAATCACAACTATTTGGTGATTCATTATTGCACATGCCAGAAAGTCCACCTCACTGGAAGCAATTATCTGTTTTATTTCCACTTTATTTTTTTAATTTCTTTTTTTTTAAAAGGAGTTAATTGGATAAGATTCTAATTGTCAGTATGATGATTTTGATCCATTAATCAGTATTACCATAGCAGTTTATGTAAAAGATATGGGATGGAAGGGACCATCAGTCTGCCAGCATTCATTTTAAGCTATAGAAACTCAAAGATACCTATTAGGTAAAGAACACACTCAGACATCTGGATGCCCCTATCAAGCTCTGATTCTGACAATTCTTGCACACACAAAAACAGGCTTATAACTTTAAGTTTTATCTGCATTTACCCAATGTGTCCAGTTTATCCTTCTGAAAGCTTGCTTACACTCACTATTTCCTAGGCACTACATCAACCTTATGACTTATCCAGCTCGAAAGATGGGCTGCCTGGGTCTGAGTCCCAGCTGTTGTGAACTTGGAGAAGTTACTTAACCTCTCTGCATTCTCAGTTATAGTATCTCTGTATTTTAGATAAGGATGCTGAGGCTTGGAGAAGCTTGTCTAAATCACTTGACAATTTAGTGTTAGAGCTGGGACCTTCTATGGAACTTTCAACTCCCCCATAGAGACAGAGATTGTTTTCTGTTAGCACCAGCATTGTGTGAGTTTAAGGCATGCTGCTTTGTAACAAGGTGTTTAAAAGGGAGGTCACATTTCTCATTAAGTAGGTTAAACTTTTTTTCTGCCATTCAAGTCTATTCAGTAAGCATTATGTAGAAGGCAGGCAGCTGAAAGGGAAGATGGGAGAGGGCTTTGGGGTCAGTTGGAGTTGAAGCCAGGCTCTGCCGTCTACTCTGTGCTCACTTTTCTCTTTGTTAACATGGAAATACTGTTACATAAGCTGTATATTTGTTGGGATGAGTAGCAATAATACATATACATAGTAGGCAACTAACCAAATAAAGCTTTTTAAAAAGAAACTATTCTTTAAGAGCTTGCTGCTCACCGGGAACCTTACTATGCACAGGAAATAGAGACAGAAAATGTAGTCCTTGCCACTGGGGGCTCACCTCCAAGGAATTTGTAATGGTTCTTCGCATCGTAAGGACACTAAGCCAGTCATATATGCTGCCATTATTGTTTTCCCAGTGTGCTTTTTACATTTTGTTTCTATTCTTAATCCTCTGAAATTTTTCATTTTTATGTAGTAAATCTATCTGATTTTTCTGTTTGGTTTATTCACAGCCTTAAACCCAGAAAGTCCTTCTCTATTTCTTGGGTCAGATCCATATTCATCTCTATTATTATTACTTTAATTTTTTATTAAGGTATTATTGATATGCACTCTTATGAAGGTTTCACATGAAAAAAAATGTGGTGACTACTTTTACCTATATTATCAAGTCCCCCCCATACCCCAATGCAGTCACTGTCCATCAGTGTAGTAAGAGGCCACAGATTCACCGTTTTCCCCATTACCCTGCACACCGTGTGCACTAAACATAATACCCCTCAGTCCCCTTCTCCTTCACTCCCCACCCGCCCTCCTGCACCCCTCCCCTTTGGTAACCACTAGTTCCTTCTTGGAGTCTCTGAGTCTGCTGCTATTTTGTTCCTTCAATTTTGCTGCGTTGTTATACTCCACAAATGAGGGAAATCATTTGGCACTTGTCTTTCTCCACCTGGCTTATTTCACTGAGCATAATATCCTCCAGCTCCATCCATGTTGTTGCAAATGGTAGGATTTGTTTCTTTGTTATGGCTGAATAGTATTCCATAGTATATATGTACCACATCTTCTTTATCCATTCATCTACTGATGGATACTTTGGTTGCTTCCATTTCTTGGTTGTTGTAAATAGTGCTGTGATAAACACAGGGGTACATATATCTTTTTGTTTTCTTTGGGTAAATTCCAAGGAGTGGGATTCCTGGGTTAAACAGCATTTCTATTTTTAGTTTTTTGAGGAACTTCCATATTGCTTTCCACAATGGTTGAACTAGCTCACATTCCCACCAGCAGTGCAAAAGGGTTCCCCTTTCTCCACATCCTCACCAGCATTTGTTGTTCTTAGTCATTTGGATGGTGGCCATCCTTACTGGTGTGATGTGATATCTCATTGTGGTTTTAATTTGCATTTCCCTGATGATTAGTGATGTGGAGCATCTTTTCATGTGTCTGTTGGCCATCAGAATTTCTTCTTTGGAGAATTGTCTGTTCACATCCTCTGCCCATTTTTTAATTGGGTTATTTGCTTTTTGGGTGCCGAGGTGTGTGAGTTCTTTATATATTTTCGATGTTAATCCCATGTTGGATATGTCATTTACAAATACTTTTTGTTCTATTGATGGTGTCCTTGCAATACAGAAGCTTTTTAGTTTGATGTAGTCCCATGTGTTCACTTTTGCTTTTGTTTCCCTTGCTTGAGGAGATGCATTCAGGAAGAAGTTGCTCATGCTTATATTCAGGAGATTTTTGCCTATGTTGTCTTCTAAGAGTTTTATGGTTTCACGACTTACATTCAGGTCTTTGATCCATTTCAAGTTTACTTTTGTGTATGGGGTTAAACAATAATCTAGTTTCATTTTCTTGCATGTAGCTGTCCAGTTTTGCCAACACCAGTTGTTGAAGAGGCTGTCATTTTCCCCATTGTATATCCATGGCTCCTTTATCGTATATTAATTGACCATATATGGTTGGGTTTATATCAGGCCTCTCTAGTCTGTTCCATTGGTCTATGGGTCTGTTCTTATGCCAGTACCAAATTGTCTTGATTACTGTGGCTTTGTACTAGAGCTTGAAGTAGAGGAGTGTAATCTCCCCAGCTTTATTCTTCATTCTTAGGATTGCTTTGGCTATTTGGGATCTTTTGTGGTTCCATATGAATTTTAGAATGATTTGCTCTAGTTCATTGAAGAATGCTGTTGGTATTTTGATAGGAATTGCATTAAATCTGTAGATCGCTTTAGGCAGGATGGCCATTTTGAGAATATTAATTATTCCTAGCCATGAGCACGGGGTGTGTTTACATTTATTGGTATCTTCTTTAATTTCTCTCATGAGTGTCTTGTAGTTTTCAGAGTACAGCTCTTTCATTTCCTTGGTTAGGTTTATTCCTAGGTATTTTATTATTTTTGATGCAATTGTGAATGGAATTGCTTTCTTGATTTCTCTTTCTGCTAGTTCATTGTTAGTATACAGGAAGCTGCAGATTTCTGCGTATTAATTTTGTATCCTGCAACTTTGCTGAATTCAGATATTAGATCTAGTAGTTTTAGAGTGGATTCTTTAGGGTTTTTTTTATGTACAATATCATGTCATCTGCAAACCAGGACAGTTTAACTTCTTCCTTGCCAATCTGGATGCCTTTTATTTCTTTGTGTTGTCTGACTGCTGTGGCTAGGACCTCCAGTAGTATATTGAATAGAAATGGGGAGAGTGGACATCCTTGTCTTGTTACCAATCTGAAAGGAAAATCTTTCAACTTCTCACTTTTAAGTATAATGTTGGCTGTGGGTTTGTCATATATGGCCTTTATTATGTTGAGGTACTTGCCCTCTATACCCATTTTGTTGAGAGTTTTATCATGAATGGGCGTTGAATTTTGTCAAAAGCTTTTTCAGCATCTGTGGAGATGATCATGTGGTTTTTGTCCTTCTTTTTGTTGATGTAGTGGATGATGTTGATGAATTTTCAAATGTTGTACCATCCTTGCATCCCTGGAATAAATCCTACTTGATCATGATGCATGATCTTTTTGATGTATTTTTTAAATTAGTTTGCTAATATTTTGTTGAGTATTTTTGCATCTATGTTCATCAGGCATATTGGTCTGTAATTTTCTTTTTTTGTGGTGTCTTTGCCCGGTTTTGGTATTACAGTGATGCTGGCCTCATAGAATGAGTTTGGAAGTATTCCCTCTTCTTCTACTCTTTGGAAAACTTTAAGGAGGATGGGTATTAGGCCTTCACTAAATATTTGATAAAATTCAGCAGTAAAGCCATCTGGTCCAGGGGTTTTGTTCTTAGATAGTTTTTTGATTACCAATTCAATTTCGTTGCTGGTAATTGGTCTGTTCAGATTTTCTGTTTCTTTCTGGGTCAGCCTTAGAAGGGTGTATTTTTCTAGGAATCTGTCCATTTCTTCTAGGTTATCCAGTTTGTTAGCATACAATTTTTCATAGTATTCTCTAATAATTCTTTGTATTTCTGTGGTGTTTGTAGTGATTTTTCCTTTCTCATTTCTGATTCTGTGTATGTGTGTAGACTCTCTTTTTTTCTTGATAAGTCTGGCTAGGGGTTTATTTATGTTGTTTACTTTCTTGAAGAACCAGCTCCTGCTTTCATTGATTCTTTCTATTGTTTTATTCTTCTCGATTTTATTTATTACTGCTCTAATCTTTATTATGTCCCTCCCTCTACTGATTTTGGGCCTCATTTGTTCTTCTTTTTCTAGTTTCATTAATTGTGAGTTTAGACTGTTCATATGGGATTGCTTTCTTTCCTGAGGTAGGTCTGTTTTGCAATATACTTTCCTCTTATCACGGCCTTCGCTGCATCCCACAGATTTTGCGGTTTTGAATTATTCTTGTCATTTGTCTCCATATATTGCTTGATCTCTGTTTTTATTTGGTCATTGATCCATTGGTTATTTAGGAGCATGTTGTGAAGCTTCCATGTGTTTGTAGGATTTTTCATTTTCTTTGCATAGTTTATTTCTAGTTTCATACGTTTGTGGTCTGAGAAACTGGTTGGTACAATTTCAATCTTTTTGAATTTACTGAGGCTCTTTTTGTGGCCTAGGATATGATCTATTCTTGAAAATGGTCCATGTGCACTTGAGAAGAATGTGTATTCTGCTGTTTTTGGGTGCAGAGTTCTGTAGATGTCTGTTAGGTCCATCTGTTCTAGTGTGTTGTTCAGTGCTTCTGTCTCCTTACTTATTTTCTGTCTGGTTGATCTGTCCTTTGGAGTGAGTAGAATGTTGAAGTCTCCTAGAATGAATGCACTGCATTCTATTTCCCGTTTTAATTCTGTCAGTATTTGTTTCACATATTTAGGTGCTCCTGTGTTGAGTGCATAGATAGTTATAATGGTTATGTCTGCTTGTTGGATTGACCCTTTTATCATTATGTAATATCCTTGTCCCTTGTGACTTTCTTTGTTTTGATGTCTATTTTGTCTGATACAAGTACTGCAACTCTTGCTTTTTTCTCCCTATTAGCTGCATGAAATATCTTTTTCCATCCCTTCACTTTTAGTCTGTGTATGTCGTTGGGTTTAAAGTGAGTCTGTTGTAGGCAGCATATACTTGGGTCTTGTTTTTATATACATTCAGTGACTCTGTCTTTTGATTGGTGCATTCAGACCATTTACATTTACGGTGATTATCAATAGGTATGTACTTATTGCCATTGCAGGTTTTAGATTTGTGGTTACCAAAGGTTCAAGGTTAACTTCCTTATTACCTAGGAGTCTAACTTAACTCACTTTATATCCTACTACAAACACAGTCTAAAGGTTCTTTTTTCTCCTCCTTTTTCTTCCTCCTCCATTCTTTATATATTAGGTATCATATTCTGTATTGTTTGTCTATCCCTTGATTGACTTTGGGGATAGCTGATTTAATTTTTCATTTGCTTAGTAATTAACTGTTCTACTTTTTTTCTTGTGCTTTTATTACCTGTGGTGACAGCTATTAAACCTTAGGAACACTTCCATCTATAGCAGACCCTCCAAAATACACTGTAGAGATGGTTTGTGGAAGCTACATTCTCTCAGCTTTGCTTATCTTGAAATTGTTTAATCCCTTCTTCAAATTGAAATGATAACATTGCTGGATAAAGTATTCTTGGTTCGAGGCCCTTCTGCTTCATTGCATTAAATATATCATTCCACTCCCTTTTGGCCTGTAAGGTTTCTGCTGAGAAGTCTGATGATAGTCTGATAGGATTTCCTTTGTATGTGATCTTATTTCTCTCTCTGGCTGCTTTTAATAGTCTGTCCTTATCCTTGATTTTGCCATTTTAATTACTATATATCTTGGTGTTGTCTTCCTTGGGTCCCTTGCGCTGGGAGATCTGGGCACCTCCATGGCCTAAGAGACTACCTCCTTCCCCAGATTGGTGAAGTTTTCAGCAACTACCTCCTCAAAGACGCTTTCTATCCCTTTTTCTCTCTTCTTCTGGTACCACTATAATGCAAATATTGTTCCGTTTGTGTTGGTTACACAGTTCTCTCAATATTCCTTCATTTTTAGAGATGCTTTTTTCTCTCTGTGCCTCAGTTTCTTTGTATTTTTCTTCTCTAATTTCTATTTCATTTATTGTCTCCTCCACCATATCTAATCTGCTTTTAAAACTTTCCATTATATGTTTTATTTTTGATACCGTGTTCCGTAATTGGATCTGCAACTGAAATTCATCCCTGAGTTCTTGAATATTTTTCGGTACCTCCATGAGCATGTTAATGATTTTTATTTTTAAATTCCTTTCAGGCAGATTCATGAGGTCAGTTTCATTTGAATTTTTCTCAGGGGTTATATTCATAATTTTACTTTGAACCAGGCTCCTTTGGCGTTTCATATTTGTATATGGCGCCCTCTAGTGCCCAGAATCTATACTCTCTGGAGCTGCTCAACCCCTGAAGCAATGTCGGGGGTCATAGGGGAGTGGTATTGGTGCCTGGGGGGAGGAAATAGCTGTTTCCTGCTTCCCGGCTGCTATGCCTGTCTCCACTGCCAACCAGTGGGCTGAGCACATAGGTATATGCCTGTGCTTTGTGTTTGTAGTTGCTGTAGATGGGGCTTCCCTCTGGCCGGCCTAACGCCAGGGTTATGTTTGCTGGTTTGTGAGCCAGGTGGGACTGGCCAGGACAAAGGCTCAGTAGGCAGCGTATCACAGAGGGGGTCCTTGGAGCTGTGTAGCCAGCCAGGGAGCTGGAGCTCCTGAAGATCCTGAAAGTTCCCAATCTGCTGGGCAGAGTGCACCTGGACAGTTTTGTCTACCTGTCCTTTCTCCTGAGCAGCAAGCTCTGTGCAGTCCTTGCCCCTTTAGAAGCCCTCTTGCTATTAGGAAGTCTCTCAGACTGCCCACCTTTCTTTTGTCCAGAGAAGCCGGATATGGATCCCTGCTTTCCACAAGTGGCTGGAATCTCAGTCTCTCCAGGTATTCTGCCTGTCTTAGCTTTCCAACCCCCTAATCATGAGAGTACCATGAAAACACCATGAAATGTAGGTTTGTGCTCCCAGAGTAGATCTCCAGAGTTAGGTATTCAGCAGTCCCAGGCCCTCACTCCCTCCCCACTCTGTTTATTTTCCTCCCACTGGTAAGCTGGGCTGGGAGAAGGTCTTGGGTTCCGCCAGGCCACTGCTTTGGTATGTTACCCTGTTCCTTGAGGTTTATTCTTTTCTCCAGGTGTATGCAGTTTGGCGCAGTCCTCTTTCTCTTGTTCTTTTCAGGATTAGTTGTATTAATTATATTTTCATATTATATGTGGTTTTAGGAGGAAGCCTCTGTCTCACCTCTCATGCCGTCATCTTTAATCCCCGGCTGCCCTCCATTCCATTTCTATTATTTTTTATAGTTCTTTTACAGGCTTAATTTTTCACATTTAAATATTTAATCCAAAATAATAGATAAATAATTAAATCTCTAATCCATCTGGGATTTATTTGGCTACGTGGTTGTAAGGTACTAAATAGTTATCTTTTTATGATACATTCCTGATGAAGCTGGTTGCTCACAGTAGCTTATTTAGCTTGTACCCATTTTCGTCTCAATAACTTACACTCTGAGCTACCCATTGTGAGTATCCCTGTCCCCTAATTCTCCACCTCCCCTCACAGCACCCTCTCCCATCCCCTACATACTCAGCCCCAGCTTGAGGGAGGCATACAGGCAAAGCCCTAGCACTTACTTGTAAGGCCCTCCTTGCCCAGGCGGCCACCCTCAGTCCTGAACCTTTGGGATCGCACACCCAAACCCCGATGATGGCCACGGGTAGGCAGTGGCAGATAGAATCTTCTTAAAGAATCTATGCAATCTGTAACCGTCAGACTATAGATGTTAGGTTGGCCTTGTTAGCAGTTTCACTCACAGTCTTGCCACCTTTATAGACAAAACTGTGGCTGGCCAAGGTCAGGTACTTCAGAGTGGGTATGTGTGTGTGTTCAAGGTAGGTGGGGAGGGATGATGCAGAAACAGAGTCTTGGTTAAGCTTCTTTTAAATATGTGGGAAGGAGAAATACTCACATGATAGAAATGTAAATTCAACCCATTCATCCGAATAAATATATTTCTCAATAACAGAAGTTATGAAAACAGACCCTCCCCTCCAAAAGCATGAACTCATAAGAAAATGAGGGTATTTGGCAGAAAAGTCTTTTGAGAAAGAAAAATCATATATACAGGTAGAGAAAACAAATATAGAAGAACTGGTATATTCCTTAGAGACAAACTTTTTTTTTCAGACAAACTTCTGATTGCATTTGTTACTGTGTTTAATCACAGAATAGCGCATAGCTCTTTTTTTTTCTTAATCTAAATGATTGCAGTAGCTTTGTAACTAATTTCCTGCTTACCTCACTCCACCCCAATCCATCCTTCACAGTCCAGCCTTTTCTGGCCTAAAGCCATCCCATCACAGACCTTGTGGCCTGGCCTTGCCACTTCTCTAGTCTTGCCTTCTTTCATTTTTCCTGACATATAACCTATATTCTGGCCTGCCCAGGACAGTTTTGCTAACTTTCCTGTTCTCTCTCAGATGCTCAAGACTTTGCCATACCATTCCTTTTGTCAGAAAGCTCTGCTCCCACCCTACACTATGGACATCTGGTTAAATACAGTATACTATTCAAGTCTCAGTTCTCCTTAAGAGGCCTTAATGTTTACTTTATGCAGGCAGGCATTCCTACCATTTTGCTCTTTTTTCAGTACCTTGGCAACCTTGTGTTATCCTTTCCTTGTACACTGCTGTCTTGCACGAGACTCCAAACTTCTTGAGGGCTGGGATCATGCCATTCATTCCTTGTACCCTTAGAACCTATCACAGTTTAGAAAATCACCAAAGATGTACTGAATTCGTGACCTTTAATAGCATCACCATTTTCCAGGGACACATCATGTCATTATCCAGTATTTTCCAAAATTATCGCTGCTTAGCACTTTGCCTGTTTAGCGTGTCATCTAGGAAACATCCATGCTTATTAGCTAATTCTACCTTTCAAGCCTCCTAGCTGGAGATGATTAAACATTGATAGCGGCTCCCTGGTTTTTCCCCAAAGGCAACCAAGAGCTAAGTCCCAACACACTATCCTGTTTCCATGGATAACACATGCAGGAGGGCACGGACAGACATTGCTAGGTCCAGAAGGAATTATTCATATTCTCTCCTTCTGTAGACCCAGCATGGCAGGTTCACAGTGTGAGGTTGTAAATTCACTTTGTCAGAGCAAACATTCCTCTTGGGGGACATCAGCCTCAAGGAGAGTAATAACCAGAGTCCACAGGCAGCAGGAGATGAGTAATTTACTGCTGCTAGGCAATTAGCGTTGCTAGAAAAAAAAAATTGCTTTCATTTAAAATTCTCTTTAAACCATATGTATCATGGCTCGTGGGATAATTTATGTATCATTAGAAACTACGAAACATACATCACCCTAATAAATTGTCTCTCCTATTCACCACAGCCAGTAGCTCCCAGGGGTCTTTAAGAAGTCAGAGTTTTGCTGTCCTTGTTGTATAAGGAGGTGTGGAAATGTGCACATGTAACTCATGTAGCTTCTCATCTACTCCCTGGCTCTTGGGTGGAGACAGATGGTGAGAGAAACACTTCCTGTCATTTTCACCAACTGGTCTGCAGCAGATTTGCTGTAAATGAGCCCATGGTAGAACAGCCATGAGTCGTATTGTTTTCCCCAACAACTTAAGTGTCTATTTTGAGATTTAGTTCATTGTGAAGTCTTCCCAGGGTGAATATATTATTTACTCCAATACACAGCATGTTTAACATTTCTGTAGCTTCCCATTCACAGATAGGCCTTTATTCTAAAAGTAAATGGCTGCAAAGAGCTTGGAGAGAGTACTTGACTATCCAGTGTGTGCAACAGGTCCCACATGACTTTGCTGAGTAGTCAGAGGTCATATGGCAACAGGGCAATATGCTTGAGTTTAGAGATGAATCATCCCAAGCTAAATCTCTGTCAAGGGAAACACATGAAATGGAAAGTTGGAAAATGAGCCTGTCTGTAGATGGAGATGGGGCATGAGGGGAACGGTGAACAGCCCAGCTTCCAACCTGCCAATGCAACATGGAAATGACGTTGACCAGTGTCACCAAACCCAGAAGCTTAATGTCATCTTTGTGAAATGAGCAGCCCCACAGCCACCCAGCTGTGAGGACAGAGGCTGAGAAAAATGGCGTGCAATTGTATGTTAAAAAGTGGTGCAACTCAGGTTCACTCTTTCCTTTTCTAAAATTTAAATTGTTTTAAAGAGAAAGTACAATGCTGGCTTCCTAGACTTTTCCTAAAAGGCCAGGTTTAATCACTGAGTTATACAGTCCATCATCAGAACTTTGCTGTATGACTTGTTGGGGCCCCCTTCTCAAAAGTATTAAGAATTGCAGAACTGTGCAGACAGAGCATTAAACCAACTGCAAGATCCTTCAAGAATGCACAGGTCACCTCCACGAAGCCACATGTCACCGATATCAAGAGCTCTGAACATCTCATGTGAAACAAAAAGGGAAAGCAGAGGTGATCGGGACTTGCTCCAACACATGCAACCCCTGGTTTCCAACCCATGCATGTCTCTCACTGTCCTTCCTAAAGTGCCTAAAATCTGACACTGTGCTTAGGGTTTCTTCTGTGAGGTCCTTAATCACCCTGTCACACAAGAGCTACTTCGTGTTTTACAAATAGTGTGAGAGTTGGACATTTGGCAGAGAAAGACTCCGCGTCCTGGCAATACTGCGGTGAGATGTTTGAAGCTCAGGTAGGAGCAGCAAAAGAAAATTTGCTGAAGTTGCTTGAAAATAATGGTGGAACAGATAAATAATAAAATGGGCTCTAGTCTTATAACGGTTCTGGAATAATTGGTGGCCACAGGTGAATTGCTCAGGTATCTGGAATCATGTAAGCAATCTGTGGTCAAGCCCATAGTAGCAGTTCATTGAATATACTATTCCAGTGACTCTAAGGCCGCCCAATATCAATGACAGTGCTGGGCTGTTTTTACATGGAGGCCTCAGGTACTTGAGGGAGGCTGTTTATCCTTAGCTCAAAAGGGTTGGGCTACTGTGCCATTAGTAAACCTGAGATGCTGAGCTGAGGCCTCGCTTGGGTCAGGCACCCACCCCTACCCCACCAGAGCTATGAAATGGGCCCTCAGCAGGGTTGGAGGCAGAGACTGGAATCTCATGAAGAGTCTCTCTCACCCTCATGCATTTGCCACCTCAGATCATCAGCAGCAAAACAAGCTGGCTTGTAGTCTACAGCTCCCGACAAGTTTGGTGAAGGCAGGGCCCCCTAGTACAGAAGGGAGGTCTCGCCCGGGGTGAGGGCTCGGGGGTTTGTGACGGCTTGTGCACCTCAGGGGCCTTAACGCTCCCATTAAGGCCTCAGCTCTGCCCTTAATGACAGGGCCTTTAGGCTGCTGGTCCATGCCACTTCACTATAACCACATGTGAGCACCTGGCGGCTAAATTGACCTTTGCTTCCAGGATAGGGCTAGATGCGGCATGCTTACACGTTTAAAGTCCTAACAGAAAAACATCCACCCAAAGTGTGTGGTGAGTTCACTACAGAATCTAGATCTTTCTGGATGGCCCAGGTGAATAGGCTTACTATACATTTATAAACTATGTGAAAAAAGCTTTCTGAAGGTCTAATATTCACCAAGCACTTATAAGTTATGTCCTGTTCTATGCACTTTATGTGTGATTCATTAAATCCTATAATTCCCATTTTACAGGTGAAGAAACAGAAGTCCTGTGAGCCTGATCCAAGGAGACTCAGATAGGAGAAGGACAGGAGCCCAGGGAGAGGATGCAGAGGAAACACCTTAATGTTTTCACTGTTCCTGTTCCCATGGAACCTACTTACGAACAATGGCAGAAAAGCAAAAGGAAAGAACAGCTCACATTTCAATCCCAATTTCAATTCAGTGCCAGGTTTTTCATGAGTTATTGACTTAAATTCCAGTCTACAGTTTGTTGAGGGTTATCACCGTTAGTTAGAAGCATAAAGTAACTTGCCCAAGGCCACAGAGTTGGAGGGTAAGATGGGATTTTAACTCAAGTCTGCCTAGATGTCTCCTGCACCCATGCTCTTTCCTACCACCCCAAGTCAACAGGCTTAAGGACGTTGCATCTGGCTTTGAGGGTGTCACTGCAAGCTAAGGAGATAGAGCTCACAGGGAACTCTCCAAGTGGAGGCCTCAGATAGGAGACAAATGGTTTGTCCCAGGTGTGTCTATTAGCAGAGTTATGAGAACAACATTGTTCAATAAAATCCAAACAGATAATATAGTTGGTAAAATGACAATTGTTTAAAATTGTTAAAAAGAGAAGGAACCACAGAAACCAGGTAACCTTGAAAAATATTTTTCTTCCTGAAAGTGTTTTGTCTAGCTAGAGAGAAAAGAAATAAAAGGAAACATGAAAACCAATAAAAGGAAAACAAGAGCATGGAAGACCATCACTATTACTCTTCTATTCATATGGCAGCCATCACTGCAGATTATAGAAAAGGCCTTAATAGCCATTCTAGTCAGAGACAAACTATGCACTGAGGGTTTACTCTGAAGTGAATAGTGATCTCATTGCACCCCTGATTCTGGAGTCATGGGAAAGACCCTAGAGAGCCAGTAGCTACACGGTCCTGAGTTTAAAAGCTGAATAAAATTCTTGCTGTTGTTTGCAAGAAAAGAAGTTAACTAAAATGAGCAATTTGCAATGTGTTCTGTGTATAGATGTGAGTCACTCACGTGTAAACTTTAGTGGTATTAACAGGATGATTTTTCCAGCCTAGATTTGGTGTGAGCATGTGGAGAAAGTGTGGGGAGAAGGGGAGGGAAGGGGGCATAAGAAGGAAAATCTGATAGGGCAGTGAAGAAAGGGGGAGAGCCCTGGGATGGGGGCCCTGCTTAACTCAAATTCTCCTTTTCCTCAATAAATGTAAGGGTTACTACTAAGATAGCTCAAGTATGAAATGACTCTACGCATGAGATGATCTTAATCCCAAGTCATTATCATAAGCACTTATTGGAGAACCTCTATACACTAGCCCCTCTACTTCCTTTATTGCTTTTAAGAAACTGGGAAGTCCCTTTTGGAAACCAGATAGTTAATAGAGATGTGATCTGAATTTTTTACTAGGTAGATGTTAAGAAATACTGCATTTAAAAAAAATAGTAGTAGTTCCACATGTTATGATAAAAATAAGTGTCTTTGGGAAAAAAAAATACCATCTTTCCTTGCTTGACAAGACAAATCCCCACCATAGTGAAGTTCAACTGTTAAAACGAGTGACCTCTGCCAGTTACTTCCTCATGTCATGTGTGTACAATCAACAATCAGAACAAGTGAAGAGGTGTCCAGATCACCATTTCAGATTCATCTCACTCACAATGCCAACAGCTGCCTCATACTGTGTAAAGAAGACCACAGGGAAATATGTCAAAAATGTCCACTGCAAGTGGGTTTTTTTTGTTTTTTGTTTTAAGTGTGATCTTTAAATGGCTTGATAATTCTTCAGCTTGGAGTTTCTAATTTGGTATTGCAACCAACTTCATTTCTGTGAAGACAATAAATTAATAAATGTCTTTGTCTTGCTTGAAAGTTTCAGCCCCAGGCAAGTTCATTATGGATTCAGTGAGACCCAAAAAGGACAACAGAACATTCTTGGGGTAAAAGGGTTTTTACTAGGCTTTATTCTCACAGTGGCGGGTGGAGCACTAGAATCACGTCTCCATCCAGCCGTCTGCAGGTCCGAATCCACCTTGTTTCTGCCTCTGTGCAGAGCACTGGGTGGAGCTCTTTATATGGTGACTCAGTCAATAATAGCTTATTACCTATGGGGGTGGAAGCAGTGGCCTAGCAGCAGGGCAGTTACATCATCGAGTAGTTTGGGGTCAGATGAGGATCCTGGCCAAGGGAACTTCCATTTTCCCCACAGTCTTCCAACCCAAGAATCACTTTTAAGACAAACTAATTTATTTTTTATGAAGCTTAAATTGGTTTCAAATGTACAAGACAGTGATTCAAGAGTTACCAATATTATTAAATCTTCACCCCCCCACTAGTGCAGTTACTATCTGTCAACATAGAAAGATGTTGCAGAATCATTGATTATATTCTGCATGCTGTACTACCATCCCTGTGACCAATTATATTATGATTGAGAAATTTTGTGCCCTTTTATCCTCTTCACCTTCCCCACCCCCTACCCCAACCCCTCCCCAATGGTAACCACTAGTCACTTCTCAGTGTCTGTGAGTCTACTGCTGAAAAACAAACCTTTATTTGATGATAAACACACATCTTTAAAGCATAGCTTTAAACACCATGTTGTTTTGCATACTCTGAAATGTGATTTTTTTTCATACCAACATTATGATGTCCTAAATTAAAAGACTAATACAGAATTTAATTTCATTGCTCGATTGTACTAATGCCTGTAGTTGACTGTGGTTTATTCTCCATCATCCACCTTTACAGAAAGGAACTTTGGAACTTCAGTTATGGTCAGTCAGCTGACAGTCCTCTTTCTAAACTCCATGATTAAATAAGTTAGTATTTTTGGAAGTCCTGTTCCAAGTTTTTTGGAGTCTCTCTGTGTTGTCATGCATAAGGAGGCCTAAAATTTGATTACCTTTAGCAAAAGGATTTTAGTTAATAAATATCAAGTGGTCATCACTTCCTTTCCTGTAACAGAAAGGGAGAAGAGGAAATGGAAAAGAGAATAATTTTTAAGTATTTGAGATGGAATAGGAATACTTTATATTCTAGGCATGCATAGGTTATAGACATTCTGAGTGCAACAGAAAAGAGAAGAAAACTTGAGAGGGACAATTTACAGTATTTTTGGTTTGAGTAGATGCTCTGGCAATTTTGAGGAACTGTCTATGTCTTGGGACTGTCTATCTCCCTTCTTTGACAAAGCCTTCTTAAAGGCTAGAACAGCAGATTTTCCTCCTTCACTGCTGTAGGAAGGAGAAGTTAACTCTGCATGTGTTCAACCTAGCATACCTTTCCAAAGAACTGTGTCACATTAGAACTGGAAGAGGTGTCAGAGGTCATCTGTTCCACCCTGATGACACTAGAGGAACCAAGAGGTTTAGGTCATGGGACACATTTGATAATTGGCAGAGTCCAAAATGAAAGACCAGGTGTTCTGATGATCAGGCTTGAGGTTCTGAGAACAATTCAAGGGAGAATCAGTCTGTGGTGTTGCCGGACTGGTCAGCTGAAAAAGAGCAAGCCTGTTGCCTGCAGGAGGTGGAGCTGTGCTAGCTGGGGCTGTCCGTCACGGGCACTGGAGAGGCACCCAGCCACCAAACTTGTGATGACCTTGCTCCCTCGGTTCCCTCAATGAGGTGTTTCTCCAATATTTAGTCTCCAGTTACAGCCTTTCTCCATTTTCGTCCATTCTTAGGTGTCTAGCCTTTAAACACATCCAGCTGTAGTTAATGTTTGACGAGTCAAAGCCATCATTTGTTCTCAAGGCCCAGGTGCAGTCCATTCCCTTCATCTGACCCTGTGCCTTCACTGACCCTCTGCAGGGTCCACCCAAACCATCTGGGCTCTGATCTGGCTGTTCGACTAAGATTGCTCCAGCTGACTTCACTCATGACCGTCTTTGGTCACAGCCACTTCTGGTTTCTATTTTTTTTATATCCTCTTTTTCAAAATTTACAACACCTTAGTTCTTCAGTCAGTTTCATTGGTGGATTCTCTTGTTCCATTTACTTCTTTTACTCCTCATGATGGGCAAACCCTCCTTCAAACAAGGCCATCCTCTTGACAGCCCTTAGCTCACCTGATGGCGAACTAATCTGCTATGTTGCCCCCTTCTTCCCACCTCTCAGACCCAATCTTATCAGAGTCTTCTCATCCACCCCTTAAATCATCCACTTGTCCTGTACGGCTGCACAGGAAAACATTTAACAACCACCTGGGGCTGTGGTGCAAACCAAGGTCCAAATATAAAACACCCAAAGCCTTTCAGTTACTTTACAGAATTCACAGTATATTCTCTGATGAATATTTTTGTTTTACGCTTAACTACATATTAGAAGAGCAACTATTAGAGACTTTCTTTATACAAGGTGCCTCTTAGGAAGCAGCTGCCTATTAGGAAAACTAATTTCCTTTTATCCCAGCTTCCATGGCAACAATTTAATGCTCAAGAGGATGAAGTATGGTTTTAAAAACAACTTTTCTCAGAAGACCTCATTTCATATTTACCAGACCTTTTTTGGAAATGCTCAATCATACCATTTCAAATTCCAGGCTGATGGTATGAATTAATTAACAGAGAATACATCCTATGGTTTTTAAGCAGCAATTATGTTCTTCCATCTTCTTTCAGGAATTTGGTTTACAGAACTCTTCTCAATAAACATGGCTAGGGGATGTTTTTAGCTAACAACTCCCATCTCTGACTTCAGATGAAAACAAATCCGGTTACAATTAGGAAAACTATCCTCCTCTGACCCTCCTTCTAGTCTCCAAACCACGACATGGATGCTTTGCCACTGAGGTGTAGACCATTTCTCTGAGAATCCTAATGAACAGAGAGCAAAGAGCAGCTGCTCAAGAAAACCAAGCACATGCACAGCCTCCTGTCAAGCAGGTTTCCTGCTTTGTTCAAGAGAGGTTGTTTGTACCACATACTGTGCAAAGGGGAAAAAGTCCTTTGACATTCCCAGAGCTCCACCTCTAAAAATAAGGGCTCTGACCTCTTAGTCTGGCTACTTAAGAATTTGCCCTCTTGACTTTAAGGACAGAATTCATGCCTTCTCCTTGAGGCTCATAATATTCCTGAGAGATTTCAACCATGTCTGTGGTTTCCTACCCTATTTTATAAGCAATATTAATTTCTAAAGCCAATTTCAGTGGGAGGAAAGAAATGAAAGATTATTTCCCACAATAAGCTGATTTCTGAGTGTAGTGTTAACTTTGGAAGAACTCTTTGCTAAGGCAACAGAGCAGCCCATTTCAGGAGCACGGAGACCTGATGAAGCACAGCACTGACCTCAGAGATCAGGTGCAGGACAGGGAGGCCGGGGACTATTGCTGATGCTTCTCTTTGCTGCTGCATTCCTTCAGGAATTCCTGAAGATCTGTTTCAGGAAATCCACTCTGTTGGTATTCCTTTAAAAAGTACACAGAATTGTTCTCTTATAGGGCATGAGAAATTGCTCCCTTTGTCAATGAACCAAGCCCACCTTTGCTAGTATAAAACTCTCCCACACTGGTAGCTCAGATCTAAGAACTGATATTAACAATGATGAATCAATGTGTCAGGCCTGGAAGGCCAAGCCAGCGCCTCTGTGGGAACAGAGAACAAGCTCAAAGGAAAACTTCAGAAAGAAGCTAGGGTGGAGCTGGGAAGGGGTGTTCTTAATAAGGGCAATGAAGGAAATAGTTAAAAATCTGAAGTTTTTAATGCTAATTGCAAGACCAGATAAGACTTCCCCTTCCCCTCACTGCCTGTGTAGCATCTGCAGAGGAAGTAATCTCTATTTCCTCTATTTTTATTGCAGTTGGTCACTTACAGGGGCAGAAGGCACTATGTTCTTCCAAGAAGACACAAAGACCCTGAGACCCCCTCACCTAATGCTTAGCGAGGTCATCTTCCACATCAGCAAGGCTTGGCTCCCCGCCACCCCCCAACAGGGGCACTGCCGTGACAGGGACAGAAACCCCAGGGCAGGAGTGTGCAGCCCCTCCTCCATGGTCAGCCCAGGGCTCGATCCAGCTACCCACTCCCATGTGAACACTAATCTCCCATACACACAAAGCACTCAGGAGTATTTCCACTGGACTGGCTTCTTCTGAGTGAGGCTGAGAAGGGTTTAAGAAGAGGGCAACATCCCGAGGCACTGACGCGGCACCACTGGTGGCCCAGATACTGTCCTGAAATGGGCTTTTCCAAGTGTGACCATCTGCTGTGGACATAGCACCACCAGTTGGCAGAACTTCCTTGTAGCTACAAATCAAGGATACAGGACCCACTGGGTGGCCTAGTGTCTTGCCAATGGGTTTCAGCCCCAGGCAAGTTCACTATGGATTCAATGTGACCAAAGAAATTGACAGCAAAATGTTCTTTGGGGTGAAAGGGTCTATTACCCAGCTTGTTCTCCAGGTAGTAGGTCGAGCACTAGCGTCTCTGCCTCTACCCAGAGCACTGGGCCGAGCTCTCTATATAGCACAATGATAGCTCATTGTCTAAAGGTGTGGAAGTGGTAGCCTAGCAACAGGCCAGTTACATCATCAGGTGGTTTAAGTTCAGTGAGGATCCTGGCCATAGGAACCCCAACTTCCCCACACCTAGGAAGGGAGGAAGCTAAGCAGTCACAAAAGCCTTCACTTTCATAATTTAAAGGAAACCATGAATTTCCCACCACACAAGGGGCTGTGTCATCCAGTGTATACGTGTGTCTGTATCCAGACAGGTGTCGGGGTGGCAGTCACCCCTCATCACTGACACTCACTACCCAAAGCCTAAGTCCCAGAACAGACAGGTTCCCCAGGAGCGCTGAGACCCACAGCCCAACAGCTTGATTTACCAAACTCAGCCACCCCTTCCGTAATACCTTTCTCTTTCCCACCACACCTCCCAACCACTCTACTCTGACCTGGGTGACAGGGACAATGTCACCTGCATTTAAATTAACCTCCAGCACCTAGAAGGCTTCTTTTCTACAAAAACCTCAAAGTCTAAGTAAAATCGCAGCATGTTAAGTAAAAAATGTAGTATCTTCTAAGTTTGTACCTATACAGAATTTGCAGTAGTTTTTTGGCAGGAAATACTGATGATTACTTACTTTAATGGTGTCGTAAGAATCTGTAATAAGTGCAATGAAAAGGCTAAGAATCATATATATAAAAAGACTGATGAAGGAATATAAATACAGGTGAATGAACAGCCACACCAAGATGCTCTTCTGCTGGATTTGAGCAAAAGCTGCAAACATATCATCACCGTTGACCAGAGAAAAGAGACATTAGGCAACAATATTCAGATCTTCAAACTGCAGCAGCAGGAGCAAAATTAGTTTTTGAGAGAGAACATTCAATAGAGCAGAGGAGCATCTGGTCGGCTTGGTTTGTTGAAGTTGTTGTTATTAATGATCAACATCATTATTACCATTATTATTACTAAGTAACACTCGAGACACCTAGAATAGCATAAGTAGGAAAATATTATTCAAGTCTTTCCTCCCCACTCACAAAGATAATCTCTTAACATTTCCCCCAGTTTTTCCCTTGGCACTTTTTAGATATTTGTGGTCATATTTTCTAACCATTTTGGATACTGAAAATTTTTTCCTGCTTATCATCATCATGTGTTATTCACACCTAGAGAACATTTGTTATGTAACAGACCAAGACCATTCCTTAGAAGTGTAAAATTTAACCATTTCTCTGTCATTGGCTATCTCAATAGTGTTTGCTGTTACAAAGAAGAATGTAATGAGCATTCCGAAGCATAATGTCCTTTCTCTTTCACTGGGACTAAGCAGTCAACATTTTCAAGGCTACCCTCCACCGAACTGCATTGGGAAAGAACCGTAGCCACTGTATTCTACACCAGCAAGGAGGGAGGTGCCTGAGATACAGCACAGGCTCGACAAAAGCTTGCTAAATTAATGGTTTCACTGGGGCCTTTCCGACCACAGGTATAAGTAATTTCAGTACATTAAAAACTAAAGATTACCAAAGGGAGGAAAGTGTCAAAGGATGAATGATCCTGGCTAGTGTCTTCTACGGGCCCCCAAGCTAGCAGTGGACAGGCCATACCCAAGATGTATTACAATGCCCTGTGGTGGAGCTGGGGTGGGCTTTTGAGAAAAAGTGACCCTCAGAACCAGGACCCAAAGGTTGAGCAGTTCACCAGTGAGAGAACAGGAGGGAGCTGCTCAGTGAATGTGGGGTGGATATGGCTCTGAGCCTAGACGGTGGCTGGATGCTGGGTCTGTGCCGCACTGCAGGGGGCCTTGCTGGCCTTCCACAGACTTCAGGCTGATACAGGCCAGAGCTGAAACTAGTGAAAAGCTTCAACCAGAGGAATGACATGATCTCATCTGTGTTTCCACAAGGTAACCAAGGCATGCAGAAGATTTCCTAGAATGGGAAAGCCCAGGGACAGGAATGCCAGTGAGAGGGGAGTGCAGGAGCCCAGGATTGCAAGGAACCCAGGAGAGACAGGGAAGTTGAGGAACTGAGGGGAAAAGGCTATTAATGGGCTTGGTTTTAGACAAGGTGGGTTTGAGGTGCCAGGTAGGAATGCTGCTGTGAAGTAGTTAGGTGAGGCTGACACCCAGACTGGAGTGCAGCCGGCGAGCAGCGACTGGTGTGGAAAATGACTGGATCACATAGCAACCCAGGCTTTAAGTGGTTGGCAAACTACCGCCATGTCAAGTAAAACAAACAGGAGATGCTTCATAAACTCACAACTCTAGGGCCCGAGGGTTAAGTATTAGATGAATGTGAAAAACTTCAATCCAAGGAACAGTAGTGACCTAACAATGGGCAAAAGACAACACAGCTTTTAGAAACACAAATGGAACAAGTTACTATAGAATTTTGAACCAGATTCTGTCTTTAGCAATGGGGTCGTATATCCATTGAGTCAGTGTGGCTCTGAGGACACCCAAGTCCCTAATGGGGTAGGTGAGATGGAGGGCAAAGGACACTGGAACACTTGTGGTGAGGCCTTGGAGCCAGTGAATTAAAGCCAAAATTCTTAGGCTCAGTATTTATTCCACATGGTACAACACTGCCCTCTAGTGACAAAAATGCAGAGAGCATTCAGAGCATGAGGCAAGCAAGGAAGAAAAATGTAAATTTTCTTGGGCTCTAAGTAAGTTCCCCAGATCAGAGAGATCATCTCAAAGAACAATTCTTACCAATGAGTCACCTTTAACACAGTGGCATGGCATTAGAAGAGCAATAAGATTATCAATTTTACAATTAATCCAGAGATTGTCACTTTGTTAATTATACAGTTTCTCAAATAGAGAAACAGTAATTCTCTTTGGACATTAAATGTAACACTCAAAGAGAAAAAAGCCTGGGTATGTGCCAGGTTACTAGGACTTCTTTTAGTATGACGATAGGGAAAATCTGAAGTTTGTAGATTGCTCGCTTTTTGTGAATAGTTTGTAAAACAGATTTGATCACATTTTATTTAATACAACTATCAACGTCAAAACTTGAGGCTGAAATCTTATACAAGCTACAAGCTTCCGTGAAACCCTTTGCTTTTTTTCTTTTAACCTCTTTTCTCCTTGCAGAGAACCTAAGCCAAGATAATAGCATCCTGGTCTGAAGAAAAGATTAAACAAAGAGGAGACAGAAATGCTTAGCATTATGCCTAACATATAGGCATCAGATGTTAGCTGCTATTATTTTTATTTTTGTTGTTTTTGCTGTCCCAACTGTCAGAGGCCCATGGAAGAAAAATTGTAAGATGCAATGATTCCTTTTACTTTTCCTGGTTTGAAAACAAGGCCTACTTAATTTCATTTCCTGAGGTATCTATCAATCAAATTTATCCTTTTAAAACAAGAATGCCTTGATGTCCCAGAGAACAGGATGCTGGCTGCAACCTAGTAATAGTTCCGAATTCAGATATTGATCTTTAATAAGGCACTGAGATGACTGTATTCAAAACCGCCTGCAAAAACAAGATGTGTTACCATTTTAACCAAAAGCCTAATAATGGTCATTCTGGGAAGGCTTTGTCCACCTTCATTCTCCTCAATTAATTTGGGCGCTAACCTCAATACTTAAAGTTAGAAATATTTTGTAATAATTTTCCTCATTATTATCATTTTTTCTTTTTTGTTATAGTGATCTCAAGTCCAAACATTTTTCACTGGACGATCGGTTGAGTTAATGTATGACCCCGTAAGCCAGTCCTAAACAAGTAGGGAATGTACTCTCCTGTCTCTTGCAGTTCTTGTTTCAATATCTTGAAAAGGAAAGAAAAAAGCAGATGCATAGATGCGCTCTTACTGACATCAAGTGTATGTGCTTGATAAAAGTGGGAAGCAGGTAAATGCTGGAACTCACTTTTAAGGGTCTCCAGAGCCTAATTTGTGGAAGGAAGAATTAGTACTTTGTCATGATACGGTCCTAAGACAATCCAGCCACAGAACGTGTAGCCCAGATAGATCATACCAGCGCAGGCGCAGAAGCGGAGAACTTTTGGCAGTGAAGCTTGCATCGTCAAAATGAGTCCCTGCAAAAAAAAATCAACAGAGTGGGAGAAATTAAAAAGTAGCTTACTCGAACACAAAGGAAAAATGAATCTCAATTCCAGGGGACTACCCCAGGCCACATGCTTACATTAAATGCTTGGAAGTGACCCAAGTGTCTGGTGACTCCAACCGAGACAAAGATGTTCCAAGCAAAATGCTGCAGAGATCATAATCCGTGAGGTTCTAAGGAATGAAAAACAGACATATGAGTGAAATGCTCTACTCCACTCAGCTTACTAACCTCACTTTAAATTGATTGGCAAAGACTGGACCACCTGCCTCTTAATAAGTGATACTCAGAGTTCTTTAAAGTAAGAATAGAGAGCACAACTCCAAACATGATGCTCATTTTCTTTTAGAGTTTCAATCGGCTGAACTGATTTTTTGTTGTGGTTCAAATAATATCCTGAAGTAGAAAATGTGTTTACCACTGATCTAGGCATTCAAAAATATTAACTAATGGTGTTGGTTAAATACCAAATGATACCATTCAGCTACTTTTGAAAGAAGATCAAATGTGATTTGCTAACAGTTAATGCTGTCAAGGATTTCTAGGTCTAACTAAGGAGACAGACACACAGGCACAATTCTAATATAATATGTTACATGCAATGAGACACATGCTAGGCTTGTCACAAAGGGCTTTCCTTGGGCATGGCCCCAGAGTGGAGCTGGGCCAGGGGGATAGGGTGGGAGAAGGCGCTGCAGGTAAACAGGCAAAGGCTGAATACCAGCACAAGGCTGAGAGCCTAGGGGGCAGCACTGATGGGGTGGGGAGGGCGAGACAGCTAGAGGCAGGGTCCCTGGAGGCCACACTGAAGGGAAGCTGCTTCCTCCCTGAGGGGGACCCATGAGACAGAGGGGATTTAGACACTTCCAGGAAAATTACTCTGACAGCTGTATGGCTGGACCCGAGGGATCTAAGGCTGAAGGTGGGAAAATGAGTGAGGAGACTGCTGTAGCAGTAGCCCAGGTCAGAGAGGAGGACAGCTCGAAGGAAGCCAGAGCTGTGGGCGTAAGAGAAGGGAGGCACTTTTGGGGTCAGGAGGAATGCTGGTGAGCCTTGCTGACTGACAGCAGAGCACAGATGGGACAACGGCTGGGTGAAGGGGGAGTCAAGATTTAGTCATGAGATTAAACCCACTAACAACAGCAGCCCAGCGTTAGGCACCTAGGAGGCACTCAAATACCCTTGCCCTCAGCCCGCCAAGGCAGCACCCACTGACTACGCGGGGCTGCTGCTGGCTCCTGGCAAGATTACTTCAGGGCTGAGCAGCTCTTTTTGCAACTTAAAAAAGAAGAAGAAAAATGAAGTCCACCCAAACAACCCTCAAACTTCAGTTCCTATTCCAAAGGTGCTGTCAAGTTTCCTGGGGGATAGTCACAGGACTAGGATTGATCTCCACAGATCATCAACTTCCTTATTTTCCCTTCACAAGGAATTAAGTCAGAGGAAGCTTCACTTTTATGGAGGTGAGAAAAAAGGAAACATGAAAATCAAACTAGTTGCCAGAAGGGTTTTCTATCTTAAAGCGCCTGAGGTCATCCAGAAGAACAGAAAGAACAAGAGATTTAAAATGAGTTTGCCCCACCTTTGCTTTAATTTCCATCTTTAATATGGATCCAATTATTGTCGTGAGGTCACTGATAATCACCAGGACATACCATTCATTGATGAACTGCCACTGGTCGGAGTTACACACATGTCGCTTATACTTCTCCAGGAAGAAATTCAGGAATCTCTGTGGCAGACAGTTTAAAAAGCATTTCTTATAAACCCCAAGGCCCTCTGGAGGAAGAATATAAGTGCAAACCAATGCTCTTACCCATAAAATGATATGGTGGATCCCAACTTGATGGAGATTACGGCACACTTTTCTGCACCTCATCTACCCCAGCTAGCAGGAAGCACTCAAGTGCCTGTTAGCTCAAGCATTAAATGCTTATGCTCTAATGCCAACCAACTCTTGTCATAATAGCTAACACATAGTACATGCCAAGTACTTTACATATTACAGCCAGCTCACTCAGTCTAACAGCAACCCTATGAACCAGGCACTATTAGTCCTATTTCCAGAGGAGGAAACTGAGGCACAGAGAACCAAGCCAGGGTTCGGGTCCAGGCTATGGTGCCCCAGTGTGTGTGTTCCCAATGTTGCTCCCCCGTTTTAGCAGAACCAGGACCCTGATCTTGGATTCAGAATATCAAGAGGCTTGGAGGGGCAGATAAGAGAAGTGGGTATGTACAAAGTAAGTTAGCAAGGTGAAGAGTAAGAAAATTAGAACACGGACTATTTTCTTGTTCTACAAATGGTATTTCAAAGACTTCCAATTTTCCTGACCCCAATCTGCACTGACACACATGCCACCAACCAGAATAAGATTTGTGGGGAGCTGGAGTATATATTCCCAAAATCCCTGAGGGTAAAAAGATAAAATAAAACTCAGGGGAGAATTTCAAAACTATTTAAAAGTAGAATAAAGTAATTGATGCTTCATTATAATCCATGTACCATGTGTCCCTGTCAAACAAACTCTGATTTGAAGATAAAAGATGAAACTCACACACGCTATCGTTCTCTTCTTAAGCTCACTCCTGAATAATTTAAAAGGGTCTCGTTTATTCTGGAAACAACCAAAAGTCTGAGAGTTCACCACTGTACACCTTATTAGCTCAGTGTTAAGCAGGATAATTATCTGATTTCTGACATCACTTTCAACCTCAAGTTGATTAATGCCTCATAGGGGGCCAGTCACTCAAAGATTCTAATTTGGTCGAGGGCCCCAGAAAGGGCAGGATGACCCAATGTCAGGGGTCTATTGTTTGGGCAAAATAATGGTGCGGCTAAGAGGGGAGGGAGAAAATTTACACACACACTTACCTTTCGTAACCTTAGAGCTAGAACAATGGATCTTGTGCACAGAATAAGAGATGCTAAGCAAATGACATATGCATCAAACACCAGAACATATGGAGTATTTTTCTGAACTGAAGAGCAAAAAACAGAATTCAATGTTAAACACACCTTGATATACAAACAAAAGGGCAGTCTGAAAAGAAGTTCAAATGTAACGCTTACGTATCAGGAAAAAACCATACTAGATTCATCCAGAAGTCCTTAAATAAGGCAAAATATCCTCTCTATACATTTTGAGCTATATATTTTAAAACATATAAACTTCATAAATGAACTGCAGTGTATTTACAAATACTTCATAAAGAACAGCATGCGACAGAAGTTGGTCCATTTCACCTCCATTCAAGAGAGGCAACACTGCTGACATATGCTGAGTTCTTCCAGAAAAGAACAAATATTAAGTTCTTCATGAATGGGGAACGATTTAAAACACTGCCACTCAGAATCCCCATTTCTGCTTCTCAACCTTAATGTGTACTTTTACCAGCAAAGAGTGTCAATTCAGTAAGAACTGTACGTGGAGAAAGGAATCTCTTGGCATGGAAGTAGTAAGATTTCTGTCTTGGAATACACAGTGGCACAGGAATATACTGGAAGGAGATGAAGCCATAACCTCAGCTTCTCTCTGACTTGACAGTCGCACCCCAAACGCCAGCCCTGTCCTCCCCCGCCTGGCCCCCTGCCCACCCCTGCCCGGCCCCCTGCCCGGCCCCCTGCCCACCCCTGCCCACCCCTGCCCGGCCCCCTGCCCACCCCTGCAGCTTCACCACCTGCCCCCACTGCTCCCCCTCAACCTTCTCTGCCTTGAGGCCACACTGTTCTTCTTCTTTCCCTGTTCCTACCAGGCTCTTTGTCTTGCCGCAGGGACTTGGCACATGCTTATCATGCTGCCTGGAAAAGGGCCCTCCCGGGCCACACACTTTTAGATAGTATTTTTTTCAGCTTCAGATGAAATAGATTCCTCCTTAGAGCAAAATCCCCTGAACTCCTCTCTTAGTCCTTTCCTATACTCTATCATGGCACTCTCCACAGGTATGCACACCACACAGCTCCTTGTATTCTCTTTTGCTTGACAGCCACTGAACTTGTAATTATGTCTTTAAAAACAGCACAGCAAGAACAGAGACAGTATAAAACAGGAAATGACATAGTCTCTGGAGCCAAACACCCTGAATCTGAGCCCGGCTCTGCATTCAGAAGCTGTGGAGCCTGGGGGGAGTTGCCTCGCTTTCCTCATCTGAAAAATGGATAGAATAAAGAAAACACCTACATTATAGCGCTCCTGTGAGGACTGAACAAATTCACATATGAGCACTTGGAACTGCCACAGGCAAATAACAGCAATTTATAGTGGCTCCTGTTGTATCATTCAGTGTCCATCTTCCCCACTAAATAACTGGCTCTGGCAGGCGGGGACCATGTGTATTTTGTTCTACACGACAGCTACAGTGCCTGTGCTTAGCGTGATGCTTCAGTGTGCTTACAAATAAATTCAGAGACTCCAGTGGAACATGAGAAGACACTGAATAATCTGAGTCAGAACTTGTGAAGTTCTCTGTGTTAAGTTAGAGGCAGAGGGAGAGGAGAAGGCACAGGGCTGTGAGAGATGAAGAGAAAGTCAGCCTGACCCCCAGTAGGACACAGGGAATAAGGAAGAAGGACCAACCAAGGATAACTTCGGTTTCCTCTCTGGGGTAAACTGACCTTGGTCTGGACATGCATGACAAGAGAGGACAACCTGGGGATAGCTAAAGCCATGGGCATGGACACAGCCACACAGAGACAACACAGAGAAACGCAGACTAGGAAGGATTGGGACAAGGGGGCAGCAGCACGTGAGAAACAGAGAGGAGATGAGCTCAGGAAGCAGAGAAAGGCCAGGGGGGAGGGAAAAGGGACTGGGGACAGGCAGCCTTCAGGGGAGAGTCTAAAGTCAGAGCACTCTGGCAACACGTCTGCAGAAAAGTCATTTAAGAGACAGACCAAGTCGTCCGTGGATTTAATGATGCAAGGGTGGGAGCAACAGAGGCTTGAGTTCACCAGGGGTTTCTGAGCACAGCCAGCTGGTAAATGTGATGCACTGAGTGAATTGCTTAGCCTTGCCAAGCTTCAGATGTCCCCACCTCCATGATGGGGGGGCCGCCGTGCCTGCCTCACGGGCCGTCAGGCAATCAGGTGAAACAATGCATGTCGAGAGCCTAGGAGGTCAGAGCCTAGTACCCAGTGCTGATTTTACTTCTAGCCATTTTATACTTAGGAAGTTTGTTATCTCAAGATATCATCTAATAGGTAAGTAAGAAAACACGTTAAGTCAACCAGAGGCCAAGACCATTTTTTGGACCCATGGAATGGAGCAGAGAGAATCTGCACAGTTCTACAGAGATGGGACTGAAAACCTTATGAAATACAAAGGATGGCATCTAGTACCTTCCTTTTTGACCTATAGCTAGAACAACATTTCTGAGATTGCTTGTATAGGGCCTTATTTATAGATGGTAAAACTGAGACCCAGATGTAGAAATATAACCATCAATCCTAACAAAGAAACCAGTACCATTTTCTGTTTTGATTTACTGAGAAGACTAGTTGGTGCACCACAAAAAGTATTTATGAACATATTGCTTTCTTACTCAACTGAAACTATGTTACTCTCACAGGAACATTTCTAAAACCTGGGTTTGTAAAACATTGGTCCAAAGAGATGCCCCTGCCAATGTGGGTACCACCCAGTCCTTCCAGAGCCCTGAGAAAGCCCCCTGACAGCACCACTGCCCACCTGTGTGACTTTAACCCAGACCTTCCCACCATTAAACCCCTTTTCCCTGCGACACTCATTTACAACCCCCATCAACGGGAGTCTTGCCTCCCAGTAACTACCTCCTCGAGCCCCTCATGCCCAAAATGGCATATTTATAAAACCAGGTTAGACTGAAGATTCATGGCACATTTGGGGTAGGTATTAGAAGTCACAAAAGGCAACATGAAGTTCGTATGTGAAAATGGACATTCCCTCTGATTTCACCCTGAGATAACAGGAACATGAGAGAGAAGCCTCAGGGTAAGTGCAGGGATGCAAAGGAAACTCAGAGCTTTTTGGAAATAGCTCAAGAGCTCCACAGATGTCACCCTTGTCTTTGTCCTGCTTTTCTTCCCTCCATGCTCCCTGTAAGCCGGGGCAAACAATCCACCAGACAGCTTCATGTGCAGAAGAAACTCCATTTTCCTGGAGCTTGTTTCCAAACTTCATCTTGCTAAGCTTTTTAAAAACATCATTTTATTTCAAATTCATATTCTCTTAGTGACAGAATTAGGTTTCTTAGGACGCAGCTCTGGGAGAAGCATACTGAAATGTTACCATTTCTGCTCAGTGGTCTGTGAGATTTGGGTTCTCTCTTCACTGGCCCCAGGGTGGCGCTGGAGCTCCTCTCCTCTGAAGACAGAAAATGAAGACTCCCCAGTATTCTAAGAAGCCCTGTGGGAAGGAAACTGTGTCCTGGTAACATGTTTGACTAACTCATTCTGTCATAATGACTGTTCCAAACCACATTTCATGTAAGATAAAGGTTAGTTTTTTTCACATAAAATAGCTGCAACCTATACTTGGACTTGGAAGACATGCATCTGATCTGTGTGTTTCTACAGCAGTTTCTGCTGTAACCACTTTTTAACAGAAACTAAAGTTATATTCTGATCAGAGCCTTGAGTCAGTTAATGGAAATAGTGAACCCAAAACTCCAGGATCATCAGGACACATTATGCAACTGAAAAGTAACAGGCTACAAATCAAATCTGCTAAAAAATATCTAAAATAGTTCAGAACCACAGATATTTTATATTTTATTTTTTGCTGATATTCTTGTCAAAGGCAAATTCAGTTAAACAAAACTCGTAAATTAAAAAAATACCGACTGCCTATCATTACCTCATCCTGACCCCTCCATGAGAACAGGTCCTGTGAAGCCCATTTTAAACTGTGGATTATGAGGTGTGTTTCTGAGTAATGACTGAGTGAATGAGCCCATGGTTAGACAGCCTGCTCTCTGGCCTCTGAAGGCCTCGGTCCCTCTCCACTGCCAAATGCTCAGATCAAAGCACACCATCTCTGAGGAACACTGCCAGATTTCATTTGTCACTCTGCCCCAGCCAAAACGAACCTTTGCTTTCTTTATTCTCATCCCTTTTGTACTGCCAGCACTTACTCCTCTCCGTGACACATTAGAGCTTTTATGGGCATATCTTAGAAGGTATTTCTCCCTTTTTTCCATAGTGCCTAGCAAGGACAATGTACTCACTCATGTTTTCAGGGTTTTGCTTTACATTCTAACTCATGTAATACAGACCCTCCTGGAAGGTCAGTACTATTATCATCTTTCTTTTGCAGAGAAAGACACTAAGACATAAAGAGGTTAAAGAATTTATCCAAGATCACAGGCATAGGAAATAGAACCAAGACCCAAACCTGGGCACTCTGACCCCAGAATGCAGTGGGGCTTCTGACCACTGGCACATGCTGCCTCGTCTACGAGGTGTGCAATCAACATTTGCTGAATTAAACAACAATGCAAAGCTTTGGGATATGCTGTACAGAACCAAATGCTTAAGATGTGGTTTTCTGGAACCCTTTCTTCCTATCACCATCCAAATAAACCTTTTGAACACTCCAAATCCCAAAATAAAATTTAAAAAATTATCCATAATCCACAATGGACAAGCATATAACATACTTATTAGATCCAGATATGTTCAAGTTTTTACATTCTTCAATGTTAGCATCACTGTCAAAATAGATTTTGATTTTGCCAATGTGAGCTTTGTTGTCAAAGGTAATCTGGAGACACAAATGTATGGAGAGGTTATAGCCCAGCAGAAAGCATGACTTGCTAGATCAACTCTGCATAAAACAGCAACAGCATCCAAACAGCATGCTTAGTCAAAAAGAATTATACTGATGAATATGTCCTCATCACATGATTCCTTCAGTGTTCTATTATGAATGAAAAACATATGGTCCAAAGGGTAGATACATGAAGTTCTACCAAATCCACATTTGGGTTCAGAGAAATCTTAGCTCAAAAGAGCTGATCAATCCCAGGAACAAAGCCTGAGATTCGCCGGTCTTTAACAAAAGAACACGATGACCTTATTTATTTTCCTGAAAAGAATTTACAACATTTACTCCAACTTGGTCCTTTGGGTATGAAATTCTATGTTTTTACCAGGCTGGAAATTAGTTTTTTCTTTGCTTCAAGTGCTACACATAATGCTATCAGAAGGGACAAAAATTGCTCCGGGGCTACAGGCTGAATTTAACATTTCCAAAGACCCTCAATCTTCCACATTATGTTTCAATCATTTAAAGTTTATAAGTGAAGTATGCTGAGCAATTTAGGATTTGAGAGAAGGATTTTAGGAGCTTTCCTGGGGGAAAATGAGACCTTGCGGGCCAGGGTTACTGATGGGTCAGCCAGAGCGCGCAGGTATGGAAATGAGCCTTAGATTTAATCCCTGAAACTCGGTTCGGTCATAGCGATATTCTTGGGTTACGCAGAATGTGGCTTCTGCTTAGAGATGCTCAGGGGCTTGTGGAGTTACTTATGGATCACTTACAGCTTCAGTTCTCTGAGCTCTTGCCTGTGAGTTTTTTGGGTTTTGTGATGTGTTTTGTAATGCGTAGGTCACCCCAGGGGAGTTAATCATGCTCTTCTCTACCAGAGATATTCTTTCTTATGACATATCACAATTTATAATTACTTTTATTTCTTTGCTTACTTGTTTTTCTGTCTCTTCCACTAGGCTTCCTGAGGGCCACTGTTCCTCTAGAGCTTGGCAACGCCTGGTACATAGTAGGGACTCACTAGGTACTTACTGATTGCTGTTGAATGAAGCACTTTGCTGAGTTGCTAAAAGACAGTTACATACAACTGTCAGCTCAGCGTTCCGTAATGAAGTTTTGCCCTTCACTAAGGAAAGAAGGAAGGAAGGGAGGGTGGTGGGGAGGAAAGAGAGGCAGAGGAAAGAAGGGCAAGGGAGGAGAAGCAGCATGAAACTATGAAAGTGAGAAGGGAGGTTATTATTCCCACAAAAGCAGTCTTCTACGGAACACGCCCCCACAAAAAAAAAAAGAGGCAATAACTGACCTTTTGCAGACTTGCCTTTAGATCAAGGGGGCAGTTTCTGCCTCAAGGTTGGAAAATATTTGCTATATTCACAAAGTGCTTCCTTTGAAAAAGTTGAGAAAAACATTAGGAACATTACTCATATTTGTCATCAACTTAAAAAAAATGTATTAAGAGAGTAAGAGGTCAAAGCCAACTGTGAACACTCCTCTCTTTTTGACCCAGAAATCTACTCTTAAAAGTTGGAAAGGACTTGCTTCAGTTTCAGAAGTAATGGTCTCTGGGTCAACAGCGCTATGAAGTATCATTAAACAGTTCTAAACCCAACCATATCTAACACATCTACAGGCTGGTGTGTTTCACACTGTATCTAACACATCTACAGGCTGGTGTGTTTCATACTCTCTTTCTAACACATCTACAGGCTGGTGTGTTTCACACTGTATCTACACAAGGAGTAGAGAAAAACAATGAGAAGCAGCTCAGCAAAGCAGACACTTGCCATGTTCTGGAAGATGTAACAGTCTGGTAACTCTCGGGAATGAATCTTCTGTAGGTCAGTGCCTTTGAGGCGAAAGGAGATTTCGACTTGTAAGAGCCTGAATAACAGATATTACAAGGCATAAATTGTCATAGTTTTACTATGTTCTCCTTTCCCCATCCCTGTCTCCTAGGAAATGAGACTTAAAAACCTACTTACAGATAAAATTCCAGTCTGAAGAATGATGTGTTCTTCCAGTCCTGAGGGTTCTTGGTGAGGACCTGGAGGTCTAAGTGAACACAATCTAGGGCAATGAAAGAAAAACAGTGTTTGTCCCAGGCAAGAGTCAGATGCTGAAACCAGTGGGCCAAGGTGGGATGAGAGGCAGGGGACTCACAAAGTTCCAAAGTACCTCCCCACAAAGTACTTGCTTGTAATTATAACAGGAAGGTCAGTAATCTTACAGTGGAGAACCAGGCAGTACCACCCTAACTGGTGATAGAAGTTAACACCACCAATGGTGAGATAATAGACATCATGTACTTCCTGAAATAATGTACCATTTGTGTGGTATTCTTGCCAAAATGCATAATGTTAATCTAGTCATAAAGAAACCGAAAAACCCAAGTGAGGGACATTCTACTCTTCAAAAAATATCAAGGTTATTAAAAAAATAAGCAAAGGAACTTTATTTTGCTCCAGATTAATGGAGACTAAAGAGAAATGATGAACTAAATGCAGCATGTGATGCTGGGCCAGGGACCTCGCAGAGCACATGGGTGGGGAGGGGGCAGTTTTCTTTTGCTATAAAGCACATTAGGACAATCAATGAAATGTAGATAGGGTTTGTAGATTACAGTTCTGTATCGATGTTCTTTCATGTTTTTGAGCACTGTACAGTGCCATGTAGAAGGCTCTTGGTTTGGGAAATGTACTCCACAGTACTTGGAGGTAAAGAGGCATCGGGTTTGTACCTTATTCTCATTCACTTCAGGAGAAATATTTATTCAAGAGAAATATATTCTTCCAATTATATATTGGAAGAATAATAAAGCAAATGTAGTAAAATGTTAGCCTTTGGAAAATCTACATGAAGGGTATGCAAGGAAATCTTTGTGCTATTTGCAACTTCTGGGATAAGTCTAATGCTTTTTCAATCACCATCACTTTTCATTTACCATCACTAAATCATGACACATTTCAAAATAAAAAAAACAGAGAAAGGAAAGGAACTTAGGCAGTACTCAAAGAAAAACAAATTATGAGCTGCAAACTATAAAAGAATGATTCCAAGGGCCTCACATAAAAACGAGTCTCATTACCGTGCAGCCCGGCACTGTGGCAGGAAACCAAGCAGGTCTGGAGAGGGCGGACACCTGTCAAGGTCACAGGGCCATGACCACAGAACTGGTGTGAAGCCAGCTTGGCTGACTCTCACTCAGACTGTTGCGGCCCCTTCGTGCTGCCTTGGAAACAGAAAAGCCAGGGTCTGCTGCAGTGCCTGCTACTCAGAGGGTACTCAGGCCTCTGGGGAGCCTTGACGGCGAATTCTTTAAGTGTCTTCTCCCACAGCTGCAGCGCTATTTGCTTACTTGTCCCCTCAACTAAAGGATCAGTTCTTTGAGAGCAAGAGCACAATATGTTGTATTTTTGTTGTTAAACACCCATTACTTTGACTATACCAAGCCTTCAAAATAAGTCCTGATACGTAGGATACATGTGTTTTGTGAAAATTAGGCATCCCGGGCCCCAAATGAGGAAACATTACTAAATAAACAACTCAACAAGCATGATATTGAAGAAAATCAGGTATTAGAGGGGGTACCTCCCTGTGTTTGGCAAATGGACTTTGATTGATACAGTGAGGATAGTTAATCAAAAGAAAGTCATTTTCTACAGGAAAGACTGATGGTGATAAAAATAGCAAGAACATACTGAGTACTTACTCTGCCAAGCACTAGGCTAGGGGCCTTATGTGTTCTCTCATTTCGTGCACTGTCCTGTTTAATTCCCCAGGCAACCTTGTGAGATATGCACTACTGCTGCCATTTTACAGATGGACAAACCAAGGCACAGAGAGGTCAAGAAACTTTCTCATGGTCAGACAGCTAGCTGGCAGCAAACCAGAACTCAACCTATATGTACTGAGTTCCAGAACCTGAGCTTTCAGTTCTTCACCAGTACACTGACAAGGCTGACCTCTGAGCACCTCTTTCAGAGCATCGAGAGATCCAGGCTCCCTACCTGACTCATCCATTTGTTCAGTAAGTATTTGCTGAAAGCTTTTATAGGCCAGGCATTGTGCTGGGCTCTGAAGGTGAGCAATGAATAAGACAGATAAGGTCGCGTGGTGCTCACATTGCAGCAGGGGAGATAAAACAAGAGTGAAAAATACATACAAGATGATTTCACAATATGCAAAGCACTGCAAAGACACAGTGAAGTGACTGAGAATAGCTGGGCAGGGGACCTTTCTTGGGAGAAGTGGTTGGGGGAGAGCTTCGAGGTGCTGGGGAGGCACCGGAGGGAGGAAGGAGGAGCAGCTGTGAGGAGACCCAGGGCAGTGCTCCATGCAGAGCAAAGCACCAAGCCTCCCAGGCAGGAAGCAGCTGGCTTGTTCAGCAAACAGAAAGGATGCTGGCACTAGGAAACGGGGTCAGGTATGAGGGGCTTGGAGAGGCAGGCACTACATTTTAAGTCACAGAGTGATATGACCCGATGTATGTTTTAAAATATCATTCTGGTTGTTGCAGGGCAGGACAGTGGGTAGAGGAGTCAAGACTAGAAGAAGCAGGGAGACGAGTCTAAGCAAGAGGAGATAGTGGCTTGGATGACAATGGTGGCAGCAGAAAAGGAGAAGTAAAAAAATCCAGGTTTGGGGCTTGAGCAAGTGGGGCTATTTAGAGCACAGGATGAAAATTTTGGTACCATTTTCTGAGATGGGGATGACTCAAAAAGAAACAGGTTGGGCTGGGGGTAGGAAGACAGGGAGGCTTGAAATGTCCTGTTTGGACACAGCAGGTGGAAATCCCTACTAGGTGCCACAGTGGGGCTGGGTTTGTCCAGTAGCCTGTGGAATACAGGAGGAGTCCGGAGCTCAGGGCAGAATTTAACTTGGAGATTCAAACTGGAGTGCAGAGAGAAGGGGCATGACTTCTCAGAGCCTGAAAGGGGTGGACCTGGAGCTCAGGTGAGGCCTTGAACAGAGGTCTAGTCTCTGTAATCTTCAGTGACACCAGGGTGGAGGGAAGCTATGCAAGGAACTCTGATGGTGTGGTGGTCAGAAGAGGGGTGTGCGCTGCTCCGGTACATTTCTCCAGCAGGCTTCAGCTGCCAGGGCCTGGGGCACAGGTCTGGAAATCCTCATGACGGTGGAGAGGATTTGGGTGAGAAAGGCAAGTACCTTAATGGCTTTTGCAAGGGAGTGGCACAGAGGTACCTAGGTCAGGTGCAGGGGTAAGGGACGGTGGAAAATGTGGTGAAGTCAGTGAATGACATCTGAGTGAAGTCAAAGGTGTTCAGCTGGAGAGTGCTGAAGCAGAGCGCGGGAAGTTTAATGGGCAAAGGAAACTTTAGGAGATCTTGTTAGGATGCAGATTTGGATTCAGTAGCTGTAGGGTGGGGCCTGAGATTCTGCATTTCTACAAGCTCCCAGGCAATGGATGCTGCCTTACTGGGTCTGGAGCAGCCATGACCCACCATCACTAAATCATGACACGAATTTGTGTTGGTCATCTGTCTTGACTGAGCACCAGCTGCCTCCCCTGTTAGAAGGCCATATTGACGAGCTTTAAGGTCCTTCTCCCTTTAACATTCTTATTCCAAGATGAAGTACTAGAAAAAAAATCATTGAAACTAGACTGAGCTAGTAAATGACTAGAATCAGAAAGGAGAAGTGATATGTTCAAAATCTCTGTGCCAATTACTGTCCTAGGTCATTTTCTCCTGCATTTCATTCATTCTAAGATATCTATTTTTTCACTTTTCAATGTCTCTAAAACAGATGAGTCTTTAAAACGTAACTGATGGCATCTTAGTTCCAGAGAAATGAGATATCTATTAGTTAATTTTACACTATATGTAAAATTTGTCTTATAAAAGTCTAATTTGTTATTCAAATTTGCAGTTATAACTGTAGAGGTACACTTTCTCTAAACACACATTCAGAGCCCTCTGGAGTCTGGCTGACCTTATGTGACAGCCGTTGCTGATGAGGCCACTGAGCACTTGGTGCAGCAGAACATAAGAACTGAGATTTTTGTAAAAGGATGGCAAAGCCCTAAGGAAAATGGTACTCCTCAAACAGAACAAACTGGTATTAGAGTAACAGCCTTATCGCCCAAAGGATCCCACTTCCAGGGCAGAACACTCCAGCAAACGCAGTTAACAACCCCTCTTTGGAGCAGACGGAGGATTGGTTAGATATGGTCTTGCAAAAATAGGGAATGGATGAGCTAAATGGCCCATAATGCCTCATGTGAAGAACAGTGGAAAGCAGAACATAAGAAATTCAGAACTGTAATATAGAAAATGAAGCACTCATTGCATTAGAATGACAGCCATTTAAATAATGTAAAAAAAAATTTTTTGGTAACAGGATTCAGAACAGCCCCCCAGTGAGGATGAACTGTAAAGTTACAGGTCTAAAGGCAGGATATGCCCACAGCATGAATTAGGGGAAACCTTAGCTTTAGTGCAATTAGTTGTAGAACTAAATATAAAGCCATGGGGAAAGCAGGCATGCAGACAGATATCTACATTTAGCAGAGTGATTCCCTTAATAGTAAAGATAATGCAAAATTCATGAACAGATAATTTACAACAGCTTCTGCTATTTACCTATTTAAACTATAATGCCACACAAATGAAGTCAAACTCAGTTCCTATTTCTATCATCTGCAGTGTTCCTCAATGTATCCAAGAAAAGAAAGTCCAAAATCTAGTATCAAATATTTTAAAAATAATCTTTATGCCTTTTGAATAAATACATCTGTCTTGCCAATGGGTTTCAGCCCACTGGGTAAATTCAGTATGGATTCGGTGAGACCGAGGAATGACAATGAAATGTTCTTGGGGTTAAAGGGTTTATTACCCAACTTTCCTACGGTGGCAGGTCAATCACTAGAATCCCATCCACTCAGAGCGAGTCTGCATGCAGCAAGCCGGTCTCTGCCTCTGGGCCTCTCTGCCCCCGCAGCCGTCTCAGTCTCTGTCCTCAGTGCTGCCACCACTCCAGCCTCTGCTGTCCTACAGCCATGCAGCCCAGAGCCCTGGCTGGAGCTCTTTATATAGAGTCAATAATAACATATTGCCCACATGTGTGTAGTGAACAAGCCTGGTCGGTGAGAATCCTGGCCATAGGAACCTTCACTTTATCCACAATATCTCTTTGACAAGTTATATTTAATAAGTCAAAAATACAATTAACTTGCTTGTGTAGTCTCTCTTAAAATAAAATTACTAATCAACTTATCTCCATTTGGTTAAAAATATTTCTATATTCTGATAGAAAATAAATGAACGAGAGCACCATGCCCAATGGTCAGGGAATAAATCCTGCTTTCCAGCACTGTCTGTCCTACCTAGCCACCAATACTGACATTGGCCGCATTTCTTTCATTGATTTTCCGAGAAAAATCAATTGAGGAAAACAGCATATGAATGACTGGAAAAGAATCTTATGATATGCATCCAGTTAAGTGGCACATTTTTAAGAGGACAAGCGCTCTGTGGCTTCCTTGAAGCAGAGGGTCACTGGACAAGCTTTGAGCTCCACCCAGCCAGTACTCCTATCACTATTAGAAGAGCCATCCCCAGGGAGGAGCTTGGCTGACAGCCTCAAGAAAAAGATTCAGAGGGAAACAGAATTAGCTCCTGTAAGCCGACTTCGAGAAAGTTCTCAGGATAGCAGCAGCTTGAAGGCCAATAAGACAAGTGAGATTCTAAGACTGCTGGCCACAGAACCAAGCCACTGATGCCTAGATGGTCTTTGAAAGCAACCCGGGCGGGCCCCTGATGGTGATCTTTCGGAGTTCACAGCACGGGACACATCTACTCATGAAGTTAATCTAAACAGGCAACTGTGGAAAAATTTGAATCTCTTTCTTATAGGGTTTTCTTCTGTTGCATTACCAAGGCACCTTAAAATCGGATAATAAGAAACATGGTCAAATGAATTGTGTGCTGCTCTCTTTTTAGTAAAATCACTCCAAATTTAAACTGCTACTAGGACTCCTACTCCTGAACTGTCTGCTATTGGAGAAGCCATGACTGAGTAATCTTTGCAAGCCCAGTACGTAAAACAGGGAGTGCCCTAGCATGATAGGAATATAGCGGAAGTTTGTTGAATGAATGCCAAAACCCCCAGAGCCTTAACTCAAACACTTCACGTTTACATAGGGTGTGTTTCTAAATTCTTAACACAATGTCACAAAACTATTCTACTTGGTTAGATGTTAACATTTTGTCAAGCAACCTCCCAAAATAGAGGAGGAGTTGCTAATCACGATTCACCTTTGAGGAGCACTAATATATTTAATGAGTAACAGTAGCAAGAGTGCCAAGCATTTTAACACGCATTATTTCTTTAATAAATACAGACTCATTTCTTTTCGAAAACCCTAGCCACTGCCTCACGGAGGGAAAAACTGAAACAAACAGGAAACACCTGTGATTTTACCCAAAACCAACAATCTTGCACAAAGGCTCCCTGGTCCTATCACGGTAGATTTGCAGTTTCCTGAGCCAATGCCCTTTGCAGGCTCAAATAGGTTAGCTGTCACAAAGCAAAGTTGTTCCGTTTGGGTTGCCAGCACACAAGGGCATTTTTGCTCTTACCACACAAGATAAAGACACATAACGAAATTATCATTGCATACCTATTTCAATGTTGTTGTCAGTATTCAGTGTCTCAGGAGGAAAGACAGTCTCTTGTAAAACTGCTTACAGACTTTTAAGCCAATTCTATTATCTTCATTTTCTCCATGACCAAGAATCCCCAGGGTTATGTCCATCAGATGCTGACACCATTTAAAAACAGTTAAATAAACACACTAATGAGCTTTTAAGAGTTATAACTTGGAATACACTTTCAGCTTTTTTTTTTTTTACTGTTTATATCATATCCCTTAGAACTCCCAAAAGCAAAATACCATAAGGAAATTTTCTCGAGTTGGGCTGAAACACACTGCCTCACTGAACTTAAAACTAAAGTAGATGTGCCGAAACATGTCCCACCTCACTCAGAGCCAAAACTGAGGCATTGCTTATCTCTCTGACCTCACAGCAGGCTACCAGCCCACGGCTCCACCCCCACTTCCTAAAGCCACAGTGGCCTCCACGCAGTTCTGGAACCCACTGGCACATTCTTGCCTGGAGCCTTTGCTGTTCCCTCTGCCTAGAACCCCAGGTTATCTGTCTGCTAGGTTCCCTCTTTCAGGTCTTGACTTTTGAGATATTACCAGCTCTCTGAGGCCCTCCCTTTCCACCCAGTGAGAACTGCAAACATCCATCCCCAGTGTATAGGCACCTCCAGGCACTCCCAATCTCCTGCCCTGCTTTATGTCATAGCAGTTACCATTATCTGAAAAGCTACTGAATCCCCCAGCCACCCACAGCCCACAGCTGACATTAGCATGACTTACAGTAGCCTACGTTAAATTACAGAAGCCTACATCATCACAACTTCCCCGTGTGCCCACGAACACTAACAGGGCTTTGCTAGCCTCCACCTTCATTATTATGACTATTATTCTAGGAAACTTTTGCCCAGGAACATGAAAGTTGAAAATAACTGAATTGTTAATTTCAGAAACATCCAAAAAACTCATTTAAACAGATCATCTATTTGAAGATTTAGTTTAATAATTCTAAGATTTTGAAATCATCCCCAACCCAACACAGCTCACCTTGCTGTCCACCAATCCTAAACTATTATATCATGATCTCTGGCCTAACTGAACTCCCCTCACACTGAAAGACCCACCTTAAACAAGACTTCAAAATGTATATCCAGACTTTTCTCCATTTGCCTAAGCCACCACTGGGAATGGTCAAGGTAGCATTTCCCTTACTGGTGTAAGCAGTACGCTTAGTTTTGCTTATCAACTTTTTTTGGTGGGGCTTACAGGGAGCCAGCAATCAGTACTATACATTTCACCTCCTTTCATTTGTCTGGCTCTCCCCTCTAGAATTAAGTTCTATAAAGACAGGGTTTGTGTCTGTTTTATTCATGCTGTATCCCCAATGTCTAAAACAGTACCTGATACATACTAGGTATCCAAATATTTATTGAATGAATGAAGAAGAAAAAAAGAACAATTTCTTTGTCCTAAATGCTTTCTCCAGGTCTACCCATCTGGGTTCTCAGTATCTACCCAGACACAACTACTTATACCCTACTCCATATTCTTAAGATTCAGCTATGCTTATTAATGCCAAGACATCAAAATTGAGGCCTTAGAATCTTCAAGCCTTGGTAGCTCATTCATCAACCCTTCTGAAGTTCTAAATCTACTCTTGGCTGTTTGATCTGGGGCAGTCATCTCCCGAAAGTATTGGGTGAGAAGGGACAAATAAGAAATATAAATTTTAAAGAAAAAATTTTAAATAGGCAAAACGTTTTGTGTGGAAGTGTTGCTAAAGAAATGACAGTAAACATTTTTTGGCAGACTATGCAAAATTTAAATTAGAATGTTTTACTATACTTATAATTTTTTTTGCTAAAACAAGGTCAAGTATCCATATATTCTTAAAGTATAGGTCATTTACAACAAAATACTTACCTGATTGATTGCAAAAAAGATGCTCTCATAGGTGTCCTTTTCAGTGTATAAACTGCAACTGTAGGTAGTCTTCATCTATGCCAGGATATCCTTTCAAAAACACGTGCTTAAAAGCAAGAGTGTTTTCTTCTTTGAAAGAAACAACCAGTTGGTTAATTAAACCAAAACAAACAAGCTAGAAAAGAAAATCAAACATATGAATTCTACATTTGCTGGGGGAGGCAAATGCCTTCTTCTTATCATTATCCCTCACCTAAAAACAGCAAGAAAAATCTCACACGAAAGGGTTCCAGGAAGATGGCGGCGTGAGCAGGGCGGCGGAAATCTCCTCCCAATACCATATAAATCTATGAAAATACAGGAAATACAACTACTCCTAAAAGAGAGACCAGAATTTATAGCACAGCGCACAGCCTGTATCTGTGCCTGAGAGGACTCAGCACCCCGCGAGGCAGGTAAGATACGGAGCCATGACCTGGCGGAACCTGAGCACTCCCCCACCCCAGCGAACCGGCGGGAGGAGAGGATTCAGAGCCGGGAGGGAGTGGAAGAACAGGCCCACGAAATAACCAGCCCTGGTGTTCTGCGCCAGGAGCACTGACACACATCACGCGATGCATCGGATATTAGAGAGGCAGAAGGTGCAGGTTTTGAGCTGAGAATGCGCCCTGGTCCGTGCAGCTGGCGCCCCGGGACAAGAGAAAAGCGTGTGCTGTTTTTAGCGGTCTTGGAGAGGCAGGGGGCACAGCGAGGGAACACGATCGCCCAGCACACTCAGCCCAGCAGGCTGGGAGTCCTGAGGAATTTCGGACCCCTTGGCTGGCAACAGGGAAAAGGTAGAAACACTGAAACCTTACACAGAGAACAACAGCCTCCCATTTGCTCCCGCCCTAGCCAGAGCTACAAAGAGGGGCGTGTCCATGGCTGCAGAATAGTGGAGCAACAGCGCCACCTATAGCATCCTTACAGATTCTCTCTGGGTGGCTGTTTTTTTTTTCCTTTCTTTTCTTTCTTTTATTCGTTTCTTTTCTCTTTTCTTTCTCTTCCCTCTTTTTTTTTGTTTTTGTTTGTTTGTTTGTCTTTTAAGTCTTAAAGAGCCCAGCTGACATACATGGCACCTTCTAGTGACCACTTCTATCGCCATGAAAAGAGAGAGGAATATGGTACAAAGCTCACCGAAACCCAGACAACACCTGAGAGGGATGGAAATGCACAATCTTCCTGAAAAAGAATTAAAGTAAGAGTCATAACCATGCTGATGGATCTACAGAGAAATATGCAAGAGCTGAGGGAGGAAGTGAGGGAGGTCAGGAAAGACAATGCAGAAATGAGACAAGCCATCGACAGGCTTAGCAGCAGACTGGACTAGATGCAAGACACTGTTAATGGAATAGAAATCAGAGAACACGAATACAGAGAAGCTGAGGCAGAGAGAGATAAAAGGATTTCTAGGAATGAAAGAATATTAAGAGAACTGTGTGACCAATCCAAACAGAACAATATTCGCATTATAGGAGTACCAGAGGAAGAAGAGAGAGAAAAAGGGATAGAAAGTGTCTTTGAAGAAATAATTGCTGAAAACTTCCCCATGCTGGGGAAGGAAATAGTCTCACAGTCCACGGAAGCCCACAGATCTCCCAACACAAGGGACCCAAGGAAGACAACACCAAGACACACAATAATTAAGATGGCAAAGATCAAAGATAAAGACAGAGTAAAAAAGGCAGCCAGAGAGAGAAAAAAGATCACCTACAAAGGAAAACCCATCAGACTACCATCAGACTTCTCAACAGAAAGCTTAAAGGCCAGAAGAGAATGGTATGATATATTTAATGTAATGAAACAGAAGGGCCTCGAACCAAGAATATTGTATCCAGCATGATTATCATTTAAATATGATGAAGGGATTAAACAATTTCCAGACAAGTGAAAGCTGAGAGAATTTGCCTCCCATAAACCACCTCTACAGGACATCTTAAAGGAACTGCTCCAGATGGAAGCACTCCTAAGGCTAAAAAGATGTCACCAGAGAAAATAAAATCATAGCAAAGGAAGCAGACCATCCAAATACTAACTAAAGGCAAAGAATAAAATACCTAGTATACAAAGAATGGAGGAGGAAGAATAAGAAGGGAGAGAAGTAAAGAAACATCAGACTGTGTTTACAATAACTTAACAAGAAAGTTAAGTTAGATTGTTAGATAGTAAAGAAGCTACCCTTGAACCTTTGGTAACCACGAATCTAAAGCCAGCAATGGCATTAAGTACATATCTATCGATAATCACCCTAAATGTAAATGGACTGAATGCACCAATCAAAAGACAGAGTAACAGAATGGATAAAAAAAAAAGACCCATCTATATGCTGCCTACAAGAAACTCACCTCAAATCCAAAGATATACACAGACAAAAAGTGAAGGGATGGAAAAAGATATTGCATGCAAACAACAAGGAGAAAAAAACAGGTGTTGTAGTACTCGTATCAGACAAAATAGACTTCAAAACAAAGAAAGGTGCAAGAGATTAAGAAGGACATTACATAATGATAAAGGGATCAGTCCAACAAGAGGATATAACCATTATAAATATATATGCACCCAACACGGGAATGCTGGCATATGTGAAACAAATACTAACAGAATTGAAGGAGGAAATAGACAGCAATGCATTCATTTTAGGAGACTTCAACACACCACTCACTCCAAAGGACAGATCAACCAGACAGAAAATAAGTAAAGACACAGAGGCACTGAACAACACACTAGAACACATGGACCTAACAGACATCTACAGAACTCTACACCCAAAAGCAACAGGATACACATTCTTCTCAAGTGCACATGAAACATTTTCCAGAATAGACCACATGCTGAGCCACAAAAAGAACCTCAGTAAAGTCAAAAATATTGAAATTCTACCAACCAACATCTCAGATCAGAAAGGTATAAAACTAGAATTAAATTTTAGAAAGAAAACAAAAAGGCTCACAAATACATGGAGACTTAACAACATTCTCCTAAATAATCAATGGCTTAACGACCAAATCAAAACAGAAATCAAAGAATATATGGAGACAAATGACAACAACAACACAAAGCCAAAACTTCTGTGGCACGCAGCAAAGGCAGTTCAAGGAGGAGAGTATATTGCAATCCAGGCCTATTTAAAGAAGGAAGAACAATCCAAATGAATGGTCTAAAGACACAATTACTGAAATTGGAAAAAGAAGAACAAATGAGGCCCAAAGTCACCAGAAGGAGGGATATAATAAAGATCAGAGAAGAAATAAATAAAATTGAGAAGAATAAAACAATAGAAAAAAATCAATGAAACCAAGAGCTGCTTCCTTGAAATAATAAACAAAATTCATAAACCTCAAGCCATACTTTTTAAGAGAAAAAGAGAATCTACACACATAAACAGATTCAGAAATGAGAAAGGAAAAATAACGACAGACCCCACAGAAATGCAAAGAATTATAACAGTATATTATGAGAATCTATATGTTAACAAGCTGGAAAACCTAGAAGAAATGGACAACTTCTTAGAAAAATACAACCTTCCAAGACTGACCAAGCAAGAAACAGAAAAACTAAACAGGCCAATCACCAGCAACGAAATTGAAGTGGTAATCAAAAAACTACCCAAGAATAAAACCCCCAGACCAGATGGATTCACCTCTGAATTCTACCAGACATATAGAGAAGAAATTAACACCCATTCTCCTTAAGGTTTTCCAAAAAATAGAAGAGGAGGGAATACTTCCAAACTCATTCTATGACGCCAGCATCACTCTAATACTAAAACCAGGCAAAGACCTCACCAAAAAAGAAAATTACAGACCAATATCCCTGATGAACGTAGATGCAAAAATACTCAACAAAATATTAGCAAACCGAATTCAAAAACACATCAAGAGGATCATGCACTACGATCAAGTGAGATTCATCCCATGGATGCAAGGCTGGTATAACATTCGAAAATCCATGAACATCATCCACCACATCAACAAAAAGAAGAACAAAAACCACATGATCATCTCCATAGATGCTGAAAAAGCATTTGACAAAATTCAGCATCCATTCATGATCAAAACTCTCAACAAAATGGGTATTGAGGGCAAGTACCTCAACATCATAAAGGCCATATATGACAAACCCACAGCTAACATCATACTTAACAGCAAGAAGTTAAAGCTTTTCATCTAAGATCGGGAACAAGACAGGGATGCCCACTCTCTCCACTGTTATTCAACATAGTACTGGAAGTCCTAGCCATGACAATCAGACAAAACAAAGACATACAAGGCATCCATATTGGTAAAGAAGAAGTCAAATTGTCACTATTTGCAGATGACATGATATTGTACATAAAAAACCCTAAAGACTCCACTCCAGAACTTCCAGAACTAATATCTGAATACAGCAAAGTTGCAGGATACAAAATTAACACACAGAAATCTGTTGCTTTCCTATACACTAATGATGAACTAACAGAAAGAGAAATCAGAAAAACAATTCCATTCACAATTGCATCAAAAAGAATTAACTACCTAGGAATACACCTAACGAAAGAAGTGAAATACTTATACTCTCAAAACTACAACACACTCCTAAGAGAAATTAAAAAGGACACTAACAAATCGAAATTCATCCCATGCTCTTGGCTAGGAAGAATAAATATTGTCAAAATGGCCATCCTCCCTAAAGCAATCTGCAGATTCAATGCAATTCCTATCAAAATACATACAGCATTCTTTAATGAACTAGAGCAAATAGTTCTAAAATTCATATGGAACCACAAAAGACCCCGAATAGCGAAAGCAATCCTGAGAAGGAGGAACAAAACAGGGGGAATTACGTTCCTTGACTTCAAGCTCTACTACAAAGCCACAGTAATCAAGACAATTTGGTATTGGCACAAGAACTGACCCACAGACCAGTGGAATAGAATAGAAAATCCAAACATCAACCCAAACACATACAGTCAATTAATATTTGATAAGGGAGCCTTGGATATACATTGGGTAGATGACGGCCTCTTCAGCAGCTGGTGTTGGAAAAACTGGACAGCTACATGTAAGAGAATGAAACTGGACTACTGTCTAACCCCATACACAAAAGTCAACTGAAAATGGATCAAAGACCTGAATGTAAGTCATGAAACCATAAAACTCTTAGAAAAAAACATAGGCAAAAATCTCTTGGACATAAACATGAGTGACTTCTTTATGGACATATCTCCCTGAGCAAGGGAAACAAAAGCAAAAATGTACAAGTGGGACTATATCAAGCTGAAAAGCTTCTGTACAGCAAAGGACACCATCCGCAGAACAAAAAGACTTCCTACAGTATGGGAGAATATATTCATAAATGACATATCCAATAAGGGGTTGACATCCAAAATATATAAAGAACTCACGCACCTCAACAAACAAAAAGCAAATAATCCAATTAAGAAATGGGCAGAGGACATGAATAGACACTTCTCTAAAGAAGAAATTCAGATGTCCAACAGGTACATGAAAAGATGCTGCACATCACTAATCATCAGGGAAATGCAGATTAAAACCACAATGAGATATCACCTCACACCAGTGAGGATGGCCAACATCCAAAACACAAACAACAACAAATGTTGGCGAGGATGTGGAGAAAAGGGAACCCTCCTACACTGCTGGTGGGAATGCAAATTAGTTCAACCATTGTGGAAAGCAGTATGGAGGTTCCTCAAAAAAGTCAAAATAGAAATACCATTTGACCCAGGAATCCCATTCCTAGGAATTTACCCTAAGAAAGCAACAGCCCAGTTTGAAAAAGACAGGTGCACCCCTATGTTTATCTCAGCACTATTTACAATAGCCAAGAAATGGAAGCAACCTAAGTGTCCATCAGTAGATGAATGGGTAAAGAACATGTGGTACATATACACAATGGAATATTATTCAGCTATAAGAAGAAAACAAATCCTACCATTTGCAACAACGTGGATGGAGCTAGAGGGTATTATGCTTAGTGAAATAAGCCAAGCAGAAAAAGACAAATATCAAATGATCTCACTCATATGTGGAGTATAAGAACAAAGAAAAAAAACTGAAGGAACAAAACAGCAGCAGACTCACAGAACCCAAGAACGGACTAATAGTTACCAAAGGGAAAGGGACTGGGGGGGATGGGTGGGAAGGGAGGGACAAGGGGGAAAAAGGGGCATTACGATTAGCATATGTAATGTTGGTGGGGCACACAAAGGGCTGACAACTCAGAGAAGACAAGTAGTGACTCTATAGCATCTCACTACGCTGAAGGACAGTGACTGTAATGGGGTTGGTGGGCGGGACCTGATGAAGGGGCAGTTTAAACATCATAATATTGCACATGTAATTTTAGATTAATGATACCAAAATAAACTATTAAAAAATAAATAAAAATAAAAATAAAGGAAAAATCTCACACGTTTGGTTTTTACTAATCCCATCAATGTCAAAATAGAAGTCCCGAGATGCACCCCTATGTTTATTGCAGCACTATTTACAATAGCCAAGAAATGGAAGCAACCTAAGTGTCCATCAGTAGATGAATGGATAAAGAAGATGTGGTACATATACACAATGGAATATTATTCAGCCATAAGAAGAACACAAATCCTACCATTTGCAACAACATGGATGGAGCTAGAGGGTATTATGCTCAGTGAAATAAGCCAAGCCGAAAAAGAGAAGTATCAAATGATTTCACTCATATGTGGAGTATAAGAACAAAGAAAAAAACTGAAGGAACAAAACAGCAGCAGACTCACAGAACCCAAGAACGGACTAATAGTTACCAAAGGGAAAGGGACTGGGGAAAATGGGCGGGAAGGGAGGGATACAGAGGGAAAAAGGGGCATTACGATTAGCAGATGTAATGTTGGGGGGGCACGGGGAGGGCAGTACAACTCAGAGAAGACAAGTAGTGATTCTATAGCATCTCACTACGCTGATGGACAGTGACTGTAATGGGGTTGGTGGGGGGGACCTGATGAAGGGGTAGTTTAATAATCGTAATATTGCACATGTAATTGTAAATTAATGATAATAAAATAAATTATATTAAAAAAAAAATAGAAGTCCCGAAGAAGAATAACCTCATTAAGCAACAGCAGCAATTCAAAATAGCATGAAATTATAAGAAATAACTACTCCCAATGACTGACAACCTTACTGGCCTTCAGTGAAAGAGAAGGAGGAAACCTGATCAGTTAAGTCTGAATCCATTTTCAGATAGCTGGATTTCAAATTGTTTTAAAAATTGATGTACTTAATAAAGCAACAATCCATGTTTTGCAAGAACAAGTATTTTTTAAAAATCACAACTATGGTTTTCATGTGGCTTTTAAGAATGTGTTTGAAAAGTCACCTATATAATACTTACTCCAGGTAAGAGGTAACCGTCAAAGGAATTCAATTCCTCTAGCTCTGCAAGAACGCATATGAGATTTAAGAACTCCTGACTCCAAGATCTACTGCATCAAAGCACCAGAAGAAGAGCAGGACACACTTTACCCAGATGATGTCAAACCCATTCACTGTCAGCAGGCAACCACCTTCCCGGGATAAAACGCTGGCCTTTTCTCTCTTACACTGTATCCTAGCACAAGGTTAGGCAGCAAGGGCTCTCTTCACCAGGAGTGAACATATTCTTTCTACCCTAAAGTTCTTCTTGGAATCCAACAAGTGAGGAAAATCAACAGGCACTAAAGTTTACCCAAAAACACTCAAGAAATTACACACACAGCTGTACACACAGCTTCATTCTCTTTATCTCTCTCACATGCTTTCTGACACTCGCAGTGCTCTGCTGCATGCACTCTCTTACACACACACACACACTCTCACACACACACAGACACGCACACACAGTGGTAGAAGTCAAACTTCTATAAGCTTTGTCCCACACACCCTTCCCCATGTACCTACTTTATCTTCTATTTATCTCCTTATATAACAATGACAATCCAGAAAATTTGTCCCAAATCTTCACCCCACTAAGCCACCAAAACAATCTGGAACTCTGTTTCATCATGTGTGAAATCAGCAAGTTCAGCCAAGTGACTATGACAGTTCTTGTTATTTGATGTCATTCCATGGTCCAGTGTGATAAATGCATGGCATTAAATAAGCCATCAACTACTAAGCTTTCAGATGAAACAGATATTAGTTTGCATATGTAAACTTACTTTTAAAATTATTTATACTTTTTAGCTTTTAAATTTTGTCTAACTTTTTAATAAGGCTGAATAATTAAAAATATTAGCTATCATTTTCCAGCAATTATTATATTCCAGGCACTGTACTGGTTTCCATGCATTATCTCATCTACTAACATAACAACCCTATGAAATTGTTACCACAGTTGTCCCCATTTCACATATGTGGAAACTGAGACTCAGACTTATTAAATTGCCCTAAGTCACCTAACTAGAATGAAAGCCAGTTCTAAATCCAAAGTTATTTTCATTGTGCTACACAATTTCCTCCTGTTGAAAAATTTGCCTTTGGGACTCTTCTCATAGAAAAGAATTCAGGTGCTAGCTTTCCAGAGTTGCAAATATTATTTGAGAATATATACTTGATATTCTTTAGCATCTGAGCCTCTCCAGGTCACATTCCTCAAATATGTCAAAGTATTGAGCAATTGCTAAAACCCAGCTATTCTAAGGAAAATATCAGATAAGAAGTCCCATGTCATCCAGCCTGTGCTAGAAATCAAGCAACAGAAGGCTCAAGTTTCCTCCAAGCATGTGATACCTGTCAACAGTGTCTGGGGAAGATGCAGAAAAGGGCATGTTGCTTTTTGAAACTAAGTAAGTAAGCCAGGGGAACCAATACACACATGATTGTTTGAAGATTTTATTAAATACTGATATGTAGGTGAAAAACACTGTTGTACACACATATGAATTAAGTTTCTCAATCAAAGTTTGCTAAATGCTGATTCTGGCCAAGCTAGGACACAATGTGGGCAAGATCAACATTGCGTAGTACCGAACAACTCATTTACTGATTGCCAAGCACTGTGCCTAAAATTTTTATTTTTATTTTCCACTTAATTCCAGCACCCTGTGAGGGAGCTAGTACTCTGGGCTCCACAAGGACAGGGATTTTTTTTTCTTTTTCCACACTGCTCTATACTCAGGAACTGGAATAATGCCCAAGATAACATCAGAGTCAAATACTGAAACTGTTGAATATACTCCCATTTTGTACATATGCACCCTTAAGTCAAGTAGCCTTTCCAGGTTGGAACAGCTAGCAGGTGTCAGAGCAGGGACCTGAACAGGCCTATTTATTCACCAGACTACTTGGCCGCACTAACTCCCATGTTGGAGTGCTGCCAATGTTAGAAGTAGGGATTTTAGACCCATTCCTCCTACATGCATAGTTCAGCTGAAGAAACCAAAACAAATCTGAATGGGGAATGGATAACTTAAGCAAGAAAGTAGCACAACATTTGCTGCTATTTTAAGCTACTACTTTATTTAAATTCAAAGTTCACCTATTCAACTTTAGAAATGAGAGAACATGGAGGTATAATCTCTGCTTGGAACTACCCTCATCTGGCATCAGGAACAAGAAATTTCCTCCTAGAACTACTGCTCATAGACCAAACTAAGATCCACATGTATAGCTCAACACCAGGTCAGGGTTGGGATTGCCAAAGCAGCTCTCAGTGGAGGAGAGAAACCTTGAGGAGGAGATCAGGAAGTCCCGTTCTTGCGATGGCAGAAATAAACACTCCTACAGAGCAAGAGTCAGGAGATGATGGGATTGGCCAAATGATGTTGTTTTTAAAGAGGAGTTGACAGCAAAATGCATCCGAGCCCACTGACTAGATCTTAAGATTTGCTGAGACATGATATAAGACAGAAAAATAATTACACATTAAGTGTAGCCTGGCAAAGACTGAATTTAAGACCTGATTAACAAATCAGTGTAGGAAAAAAATATTCTGTACCAGGTAAAAACAAGATACCACTCTAATAATATACAGAGAATATGGGAGGGAAAAGAGTAGAACCAACGAAAGAATGTAGACACCTCTCTCTAGATTATAAATTACTGCAGAATGAAGAGTAGGAATGTCTTTTAAAAAGCTTCTTTCTGAACTCTGATAAAATGCCACCCATCCCACCAGACTGGAGGATGGAAGCCGAATAAGAGGAGGAAGGAAAAGTGGGATTTGAAGGAAGGAAAGGTATTTGAGAAATCTGTTCCCATTAGATACCATCCAAGTAGCAAAACTTACTAAAATAGTCCTACAGGGGAGCAAGCACTCAATGACTCTTACTTTTGTAAGGGGTGACAGGCTACATCAACACAAAAAGTACATGATCAATTCCCAGAAATATTCTATTGCAAGTGAAATTAGTGATGTAGAAGTCAAGGGGTTCTGGTAGACTCAGGTAAGCCAGTTTGAGTGGTCAGGCAAGGCTGGTGGTGGGAAAGGACTTCAGACAGCTCCTGCCAGATGAGGGGGAGGAAAAGAGTCACTCTGGACTTGGAAGAACAAACAGGGCAGGGATGAGGATGGTTAGGTGGGTCTGTCTGGCTGAGATTTGGGGAGGAAACAGTAGAGGCAAGCCTGTTGGAAAGGCAAATTGAAGGAGATTATGGAAATCTGTGAATTCCAGGCTACAGGGTCATGATTTTCTTTTGTGGGAAACTGGGCTTTACAGAAGTTTCTGAGCAGGAGAGTGACACAACGAAGGCATTCTAAGAATTGATGTGATATTGGCATTGAATGGGATGGTATTTCTGTAGAGAAAAAAGGCAGGTATCAGATGAAGATGAGAAGCAGCCTAGTTAATTAATCTGTATTCCTAGATTGCAGACCCTGAGGACAGGACCTCCATCTGGGATAGAATAAGGGTGTAGCCTCTAGAGCCACATGGCTGGGGCTCAAATCCTGGCTCGGCCACATACTAAATGAATGGCCATAAGCAAATTACAAACTGTTTGGCCCAGTTTCCCCATCCATGAAAGGGAGAGATGACTGAGCCCGCCTCCCAGGGTTGCAATGAGGAGGAAATGAGTTAACACACACATGCGCTCCTAGGGCCTGCCTCCTGGCAAGCGCTGCCACATGTCGGCTGTCAGCAGCTGTGATGTGTCACCTCTGTGTTACCAACAGAACACACAGCATATGAGGTGCTTTGTGCGTATTTTTAACAAGCTAATAAGAGTCAGTGCCAGAAAGAAGATAGTCAATATGGTAAAACCTACGTAGATGCAGCTTTGAAGGAAGAATCCATGGTATTTAGTAGGTAACAGGACAAAGAGGCAAGTCAAAGTTAGAGTCTGAGTAACATTGACAGACCAAAAAGATGAAACGAAAGCTAGTTTGGCAAGAAAAGAAATTGGAAAACAACTAAAACTGACCAGTGATAAAAGGGGACATTATTTCTCCTTCTTCCAAGTGATATTAACAATGTACCTATTTTATAGGGAGGCAAAATTATAATTCCTAAGCCAAGAATAAACATGGAAAAAAATTTTTTAAAGGAAAACACTAAGCATACACATTTAACAGTGGCCCTGCCTCTCAACAACCTTGCTGCTTCACTTGAAGGAATTTGGTTACCCTGAAACGTGAAGAGATGATACAACATGTCATACAATGAGAAGACCTCTGTATGACTACAGAATAAAGATACAACTTCAATTACGGCAGGGATCTCCTCTCATTTCTAAAACTATATGGCGGTCTTTTGAGAAAGGTATTTATTCTTGTGTTCCCCCAAAATAATATCTTGACAAACCTTTCTACATTAATAACAGAGTGGTTATCTGCCATAGGAGCCAAACATCCCAAATCAGTAGTGTTTTTAAAAGGGCATGCATTTCAGATGTAGTTACCTCGAGCGAAGCCTCACTGAAACTGGTTCAGTACCAGCCTCAAAATCAGATGACAGCTCTGATGGCTGTAATACTGGTGATAAAATGCTCAACAATATGAACTTAAACAAAAGGTCTCAATGCAGTCTTCGTATGCCCTTGATGGTGCCAGGGGGTGAGTATCTGCATAGAGCAATCAGCTACTGATGAAAGGGAAACAGTATTTTGTAAACCTAAAGTCAAAACAGTAAAAACTGAAGATTCCAAAGTATTTAAATAAGGTGTATCTGAATAAAGATGAGACTTTTTTTTAGATGAGACATTTTAAGAACACAAATCACTTTGAATTGAGAAGTGTTCTCCAGCCTCTGTGCCTTGTTCAGATTTAGAGCCATCCCCACCAGCCCGTACAGATCTTCTTTTTATCTGTTATTTACAGAACCTGTGAAGAGATGACCTCATAATCCCTTACTAAAACAAGGTGGTCCTCTAATCTGAACTTCAACCTACCACTCACCTTCCAGAGTCAACAAAATTTTACAGTTTAATGACCTTGAATATGGACTTCTCAGAACAAAGGTCAAGTGACAGAACACGTGAAAATAGTTTCATCCTGGGTTAAGAAAAAAACAAGTGAACTGATAATATAAATTACCTATGTCGTGACCATAATTATTTTCAACATCTGCAAACCTAGTTTCCATGGAATCTGGTGTCTGGCTCGGTATTTTTCACGAGGGTTCATGAAATAAAACTTCAGGTCTTTCCTCAGACACTCTTCTTCCACCTCAGAATCAAGATGAGCCATTGTATTTCTGCTACAAAAGATCAATTTTTTTATTTTAATTTTGGTATCATTAATCTACAGTTACATGTGCAACATTATGGTAACTAAACTCCCCACTTCATCAGATCCCCCCACTTATCCCAGTACAGTCACTGTCCATCAGCATAGTGAGATGCTATAGAATCATTACTTGTCTTCTCTGAGTTGTACAGCCCTCTCCGTGCCCCCACAACATTACGTCTGCTAATTATAATGCCCCATTTTCCCCCTTGTCCCTCCCTTCCCACCCATCCTCCCCAGTCCCTTTCCCTTTAGTAACTGTTAGTCCATTCTTGGGTTCTGTGAGTCTGCTGCTGTTTTGGTCTTTCGGTTTATTTTCTTTGCACTTATGCTCCACATATGAGTGTGATCATTTGACACTTGTCTTTTTCCACTTGGCTTATTTCACTGGCATAATACCCTCTAGCTCCACCCATGTTGTTGCAAATGGTAGGATTTGTTTTCTTCTTATACCTGAATAATATTCCATTGTGTATATGTACCACATCTTCTTTATCCATTCATCTACTGATGGACACTTAGATTGCTTCCATTTCTTGGCTATTGTAAATAGAGCTGCGATAAACATAGGGGTGCATATGTCTTTTTCAAACTGGGCTACTGCATTCTTAGGGTAAATTCCTAGGAGTGGAATTCCTGGGTCAAATGGTATTTCTATTTTGAGTTTTTTGAGGAACCTCCATACTGCTTTCCACAATGGTTAAACTAATTTGCAGTCCCACCAGCAGTGTAGGAGGGTTCCCTTTTCTCCACATCCTCGCCAGCCTTTGTTGTTTGTGTTTTGGATGTTGGCCATCCTCATTGGTGTGAGGTGATATGTCATTGTGGTTTTAATCTACATTTCTATGATGATTAGTGATGTGGAGCATCTTTTCATGTGCCTGTTGGCCATCTGAATTTCTTCTTTAGAGAAGTGTCTATTCATATCCTCTGCCCATTTCTTAATTGGATTATTTGTTTTTGTTTATTGAGGTGTGTGAATTCTTTATATATTTTGGATGTCAACCCCTTATTGGATATGTCATTTATGAATATATTCTCCCATACTGCAGGATGTCTTTTTGTTCTGATGATGGTGTCCTTTGCTGTACAGAAGCTTTTCAGTTTCATATAGTCCCACTTGTTTATTTTTGCTTTTGTTTTCCTTGCCCAGGGAGATATGTTCATGAAGCTGCCCATGTTTATGTCCAAGAGATTTTTGCCTATGTTTTTTTCTAAGAGTTTTATGGTTTCATGAATTACATTCAGGTCTCTGATCCATTTTGAGTTTACTTTTGTGTATGGGGTTACACAGTAGTCCAGTTTCATTCTCTTACACGTAGCTAGTCAGTTTTGCCAACATAAGCTGCTGAAGAGGTTGTCTTCTCCCCATTGTATATCCAAGGCTCCTTCATCACATATTAATTGACCATATACGTTTGGGTTAATGTCTGGATTTTCTATTCTGTTTCACTGGTCTGTAGGTTAGTTCTTGTGCCAATACCAAATTGTCTTGATTACTGTGGCTTTGTAGTAGAGCTTGAGTCTGGGAGCATAAATCCCCCTGTTTTATTCCTCCTCCTCAGGATTGCTTTGGCTATTCGGGGTCTTTTGTGGCTCCATATGAATTTTAGAACTACTTGTTGCAGTTCATTGAAGAGTGCTGTTGGTATTTTGATAGGGATTGCATTGAATCTGTAGATTGCCTTAGGAAATATAGCCATTTTGACAATATTTATTATTCCTAGCTAAGAGCATGGGATGAATTTCCATTTCTTAGTGTCCTCCTTAATTTCTCCTAGGAGTGTCTTGTAGTTTTCAGGGTATAGGTCTTTCACTTCTTTCGTTAGGTTTATTCCTAGGTATTTTATTCTTTTTGAAGTGATTGTGAATGGAATTGTTTTCCTGATTTCTCTTTCTGTTAGTTCATTTATATGTATAGAAAGCAACAGATTTCTGTTAATTTTGCATCCTGAAACTTTGCTGAATTCAGATATTAGTTCTAGTAGTTTTAGAGTGGATTCTTTAAGGTTTTTTATGTACAATATCATATGATCTGCAAATAGTGATAATTTGACTTCTTCTTTACCCATCTGGATGCCTTGTATTTCTTTATTTTGTCTGATTGCCGTGGCTAGGACCTCCAGTACTATGTTGAATAACAGTGGGGAGATTGGGCATCCCTGTCTTGTTCCCGATCTTTGATGAAAAGCTTTCAGCTTCTTGTTGTTAAGTGTGATATTGGCTGCGGGTTTGTCATATATGGACTTTATTACATTGAGGTACTTGCCCTGTATATCCATTTGGTTGAGAATATTAATCATGAATGGATGCTGAATTTTGTCAAATGCTTTTTCAGCATCTATGGAGATGATCATGTGGTTTTTGTTCTTCTTTTTGTTGATGTGGTGAATGATGTTGATGGATTTTTGAGTGTTGTACCAACCTTGCATCCCTGAGATGAATCCGACTTTAACATGGTATATGATCTTCTTGATGTGTTTTTGAATTTGGTTTGCTAATATTTTGTTCAGTATTTTTGCATTTATGTTCATGAGGGATATTGGTCTGTAATTTTCTTTTTTAGTGAGGTCTTTGACTGGTTTTGGTATTAGAGTGATGCTGGCTTCATAGAATGAGTTTGGAAGTATTCCCTCCTCTTCTATTTTCTGGAAAACTTTAAGGAGAATGGGTATTATTTCTTCTCTATATGTGATAAAATTCAGCAGTTGATCCTTCTGGCCTGGGGGTTTTGTTCTTGGGTAGTTTTCTGATTACCGATTCAATTTCGTTGCTGGTAATTGGTCTGTTTAGTTTTTCTGTTTCTTGCTTGGTCAGTCTTGGAAGGTTGTACTTTTCTAAGAAGTTTTCCATTTCTTCTAGGTTGTCCAGCTTGTTAGCATATAGATTTTCATAGTATTCTCTAATAATTCTTTGTATTTCTGTGCGGTCGGTCATGATTTTTCCTTTCTCATTTCTGACTCTCTTTATGTGTGTAGATTCTTTTTTCTTAATGAGTCTGTAGGGGTTTATCTATTTTGTTTATTTTTTCAAAGAACCAGCTCTTGGTTTCATTGATTTTTTCTATTGTTTTAGTCTTCTCAGTTTTATTTATTTCTTCTCTAATCTTTATTATGTCTCTCCTTCTGGTGTCTCTGGGTCTCATTTGTTCTTCTTTTTCCAATTTCAATAATTGTGACTTTAGACTATTCATTTGGGATTGTTCTTCCTTCTTTAAATAGGCCTGGACTGCAATATACTTTTCTCTTAGAACTGCCTTTGCTGCATCCCACAGAAGTTGGGGTTTTGTGCTGCTTTTGTCATTTGTCTGCATATATTGTTTGATCTCTGTTTTAATTTGGTCATTGATCCACTGATTATTTAGGAGCATGTTCTTAAGCCTCCACGTATTTGTGAGCCTTTTTGTTTTCTTTGTACAATTTATTTCTAGTTTTATACCTTTGTGATCTGAGAAGTTGGTTGGTAGAATTTCAATATTTTTCAATTTACTGATGTTCTTTTTGTGTCCTAGTATGTGGTCTATTCTGGAAAATGTTTCATGTGCACTTGAGAAGAATGTGTATCCTGTTGCTTTTGGGTGTAGAGTTCTGTAGATGTCTGTTAGGTCCATCTGTTCTAGTGTGTTGTTCAGTGCCTCTGTGTCTTTACTTATTTTCTGCCTGGTTGATCTGTCCTTTGGAGTGAGTGGTGTGTTGAAGTCTCCTAAAATGAATGCATTGCTTTCTTTTCTCCTTTAATTCTATTATTATTTTTTCACATATGTCAGTGCTCCTGTGTTGGGTGCATATATATTTATAATGGTTATATCCTATTGTTGGACTGACCCCTTTACCATTATGTAATGTCCTTCTTTATCTGTTGCTACTTTCTTCATTTTGAAGTCTATTTTGTCGGATATGAGTACTGCAACACCTCCTTTTTTCTCCTTTTTGTTTGCATGAAATACCTTTTTCTATCCCTTCACCTTTAGTCTGTGTATACCTTTGGGTTTGAGGTGAGTCTCTTCTAAACAGCATGTAGATGGTTCTTGCTTTTTTATCCATTCTATTACTCTGTGTCTTTCGATTGGTGCATTCAGTCCATTTACATTTGGGTGATTATCGATAGATATGTACTTATTGCCATTGCTGGCTTTAGATTCGTGATTACCAAAGGTTCAAGGGTAGCTTCTTTACTATCTAACAGTCTAACTTAACTCTCTCTTTAAGTTATTATAAACAGACTCTGATGATAATTTCTCTCTCTTCTTCTTCCTCCTCCATACTTTATATGTTTGGTGTTTTATTCTGTACTCTTTTACATTTCCTTTGACTGTTTTTGTGCATAGTTGATTTTACTTTTTGCCTTTAGTTGGTATTTGGATGGTCTGATTTCTTTGCTATGATTTTATTTTCTCTGGTGATATCTTTTTAGCCTTAGGAGTGCTTCCATCTAGAGCAGTCCTTTTAAGATATCCTGTAGAGGTGGTTTATGGGAGGCAAATTCCCTCAGGTTTCACTTGTATGGGAATTGTTTAATCCCTCCCAAATTTAAATGATAACCGTGCTGGATACAGTATTCTTGGTTCAAGCCCCTTCTGTTTCATTATGTTAAATATATCATGCCATTCTCTTCTGGCCTGTAACGTTTCTGTTGAGAAGTCTGATGATAATCTGATGGGTTTTCCTTTGTGGGTGATCTTTTTTCTCTCCCTAGCTGCCTTTAATACTCTGTCCTTCTCTTTGATATTTGCCATTTTAATTATTATGTGTCTTGGTGTTATCTTCCTTGGGTCCCTTGTGTTTGGAGATCTGTGGGCTTCCGTCGACTGAGAAAATATTTCCTTCCCCAGCTTGGGGAGGTTTTTGGCAATTATTTCTTCAAAGACACTTTCTATCCCATTTTCTTTCTCTTCTTCTGGTACTCCTATAATGCGAATATTGTCCGTTTGGATTGGTCACACAGTTCTCTTAACATTCTTTCATTCTTAGAGATCCTTTCATCTCTCTGCCTTAGCTTCTCTGTATTCCTGTTCTCTGATTTCTATTCCATTAATAGTCTCTTGCACCTTGTCCATTCTGCTCTTAAGCCCGTCAATCACTTGTCTGATTTCTGCATTGTCTTTCCTTCACTTCCTCCCTTAGCTCTTGCATATTTCTCTGTAGATTCATCAGCATGGTTATGACTTTTATTCTGAATTCTTTCCTGGGAAGATTGTGTAAGTCTATCCCATCAGGCTCTCTCTCAGAGGTTGTCTGGGTAATCTTTGTCTGTACCACATTCCTCTGTCTTTTAATGGCAGTAGAAGTGGTTGCTGGTAGATGCCACGTGTGTCAGCTGGGAGTACAAGTCCCTTCCTGCTTGTTGTTCTCCTTGCCCTTTTCCAGGGCCTAAACTTGTTTCTCACACACTGGGAGGTAGTCTCTGGGATAATCCCCTGAGCTGCAAGTGTGCGGGGTCGCCCTCAGCCTAGCCTATAGCACTGCAGGGATTTGAGGTCTTGCTGCGTGCCTTCTGGTCCCCTTGGTGCTTTTCAGCCCTTGATCTGGGTTCTGGGGTCCTTCCCGCTTAGCTGCGCTTCTGCCGGTGAGTAGATTCTGTGACGTTGCTGTGGGCGGGGCTGCTCCTCAGCTGTTCCGCAGCAGTGTCAGATCCCGGACCTTTTACAGCACTGGCTGGGTCGGGGGGAACAAATGGCAGGCTGCTGATCTCTGTGGGAAGTCTCTGTGTGGCTGCTTTGCCTGGCCACCAGCCAGGGGGTCTGAAATTTCCCAAGACTCCCAGCCTGCTGGGCTGAGTGCACTGGGTCGATTTTGTTCCACTGTTGGGCCCTTGTCTCTTTAAGACTTTAAAAAAACAAGAAAAAAAACAACAAAAAATACCACACACACACACAAAAACAAAACACACACACACACACACACACACACACACACACAAAGGCACCCACTTTTCTTTTGTCCCAGGGAATCAGCTGAGGGGACCCTCTTGCAGTCTCCGTCTCGGATCCTGACCTTCTGTTTCTCTAATCTCTGATACACCAAGTGATGTGTGTCTGTGCTCCTGGTGCAGATCACCAGGGCTGGTTATTTGGCGGGCCTGTGCTTCCACTCCCTTCCCATTCTGAATCTCTTCCTCCTGCGGTGCACTGGGGTGGGGGAGTGTTCGGGTCCCGTCGGGTTGCGGCTTTATATGTTACCCACTTCTTGCGGTGCTGAGTTCTCGCAGGTGTAGCTGTAGCCTGGCTGTTGTACTGTATCTTCTGGTCTCTCTTTTAGGATTAGTTGTATTTGTTGTATTTTCACAAATATATATGGTTTTGGGAGGAGATTTCCACCACCCTACTCACCCCGCCATCTTCCCATAATCCGGGTTAGGATCAATTTTTAAATATACAAAACAGCCTGTTCATCAAAAAGCTCCTAAATAATACTTCCTGTTCATATGCTCTATCCATTCTTACAAGTAAAACCTTCTCTCCAATCAGATAAGTCCTTTTCTCTTTAGAAATCTGAAAATTATTCAGGACCCTCTATCATGTGCCTTTGCACATAGCTATTCATCTTGTTCAAAATGGCCATTCACAAAAAATTGTTAAGAATAGGATCCTATTTGCAAGACTTGCCAATTCCCACATCTTAACATATAGCACTGACTTGTCAATGGAGTACTCACAAAAGCTAGAAGGGATACTTTCATGATGCTCCAAGTATGAAATCACAGAAATTTAGTATAGACTAATATAATTCAATTGTTATGGAAACAGAGAATCTGTTCTATAACTCTAAACTGAAAGAAGGATTATGCTCCCCCTTTTGGATAATATATCAATAATTACAAGATCCCAAAATATAAATACCTTTAAAAAGTTAAAATAGCATTTTCCTGTATTTATGCCTAGTCAGATATTCATATCACCTTGTATGAGCAAAATTTTCTTTTACTATTTCAAGGACTCTCAACTCAGAAATGGACATATGAGTCAAGGTAGGCCAAAAAGAACCACTGAGATGGGGTCACAGGACTGTGATTATAACTGATGTGAGGGATGTGGGCTTTCCACTAAGTAGCTTCCAAATTGAGGTATGCAAAACAATCCATTGGGAGTATAGAAAATAGTAATTCTTCTATTTTATTCTTTACCTTAAAAACAAAAAAACTGAACTCTATGAATAATTAATATAGAGAATAACAGTGATATATAGTAGCATATAATTTACGAATAAATATACACACACTGGGTATACATGCTTAACATGTATGTTGGATACATAATCAACAAAGTTGGGAGACCACAGACTTAAAGCATAGGCTGAGTCTGGAGTTCCTGGAAGTCATCTCATCATCATAGGACAGCCTGCTGGGATGGAACTGACACAGAAGAACAGACAAGAGACACTAAGCCTAGTGACAATGTTTGGATTCCTGGATCCAATTGAGCCTGAAGGCATTCACCCCAAGAATTTCAATTTGAGATAATAAACATCCTTTGGGGCTTAAACCATTTTGAGTTAGCTTTCTGTTTCTCACAACAGGAAGTGTCTTGATGGTTAAGTTTAATGAATAAATTCTATTAAGCCAGTCATTCAAGCTACTCATTTCTAGGGAAGTTGTTACCATTGGGGGTCATTCTTGGGGATCTTTCCACCTGAAATACCTAAATGACATATTTTAATACTGACTTACAGTCTATGTTATCTACCTTGACTAACAAGTTTAAAAGAAGTCCCAAAGGGAAAGACTACTTTAAAGACTATTTTAAGACCATTTAAGACTTACACTGAGTTGTTAATAATTTTCTATTTTTAAACTGATTTTAGACCTATTTTGAGGATTAGTAGGTTAGGTTACTTAGAATTATTCCGAAGAAAGGAAGGAAGGAAGGAAGGAAGGAAGGAGGAAAGGAGGGGGGGAGGGAAGGAGGAAAAAAGAAAAGGAAAGAAAGGAAGAAGGAAGGAGGGAAGGGAAGAGGGAGGGAGGAAGGAGGGGAGGAAGAAGGAGAAAGATGCTGGATAAATGCATACTTTTTGGTGGGTGGAGGTGGAAGAAGTATCTGTAAAAGACTGAAGAGTTAAAAGTACACAAATACGTCCTGGAGATCTAGTGCATGGCACACACTAATATAGACAATAATATCGTATTTGAACATCAAACTTGCTAAGAGACTAGATCTTAATTATTCCGACCAAAAAAGAGAAATGATAATTATGTGACATAATAGGGAAGCTAACTATGGCTGAGTCTCAGTGCAAAAGAATAAGAAGACTTTCAAAATGTGTTTGCCCTGTACCTGTTCTAGTTACCTCTTGAACTGATCTGACCAACTTACTAAATACTTGCTGAGCTGAGCAGCCGTGCAGTGGGTTTGCGGGACACAGCTGAATAGGCTCCCGGAACTTCAGATGTTCAGCATCCAGTAGGAGAAGCAGACTGTTATGAAACAACACCTAGTTATCCATTTAGCCAAAATGACAATAAAAGATTTTAAAGGCAATGTAGGTTACATGGTTGTTAGCAAGATTTAGCTCTTTTAATATTAAGACTCAGTTTTCTTAAGTAATCAAAGACCTGATAAAGACAACATGAGCACAAGACATTATTCTGACAAAACAATTAGTAAAACCCTTAACAATCTCTGAATGTTAAGAGCAGACCAATAGTTCAAGAAAGACTTTGTCCTTTTAACAAAGAGAAAACAAAATTCTAATCTCGTGGTGCACTTGATATTAAGCCTTATTTACTTCAATCACTGCCAAGAGCCAACCTATGCTACCTGCTTGATGGCATGGCCCAGGAGGCTAATGGATGGATACTGCACAGCGGGCCTCCAAAGGGGCAGCTACTGATATCTCTTCTATTGCTTAATTTGACCATTCCCCAGTCCAAACAGCCCCCATGAATCAGAAAATGCCCCCCGGGGCCATTCCTAAGGAAGGACCTCAGAATGAGCCAGTGAAGGAAGCCCCCAGGCAAAGGACTGTAAGGAACCACAGAGCAATCATAAAAACTCAGCTTGTGTCAAGACAGTCCCCTTATCTAAAGAGAAAATAAAACCCTACACATTCCCCTCAGGCCGGTGGGTTATTATCCCTGAATTGGGAAATAAAAGAAGGTTCAGGTACAACCCCCAGGCCAACTTGGCCCCCAGAAGAAATAAGAGATGACCATTATGAGGTATGGGTCAAGAGAGCAGATGGGAGTCTTGTTTTGAGAGGCAAATATCCTGGTGGAGTCTCCTTATGAACCACTACTATAGGGATTACGGTAGGCGGTGCTCCAGCCAAGGTCAAGAGAAGGAGTGCTGCTCACTCTACGGCGAATGGTTTCAGGGAACTGCAGAAAAAACATGCCCGCCCAGCGAGTCTAGGGGAGAGAGCAATTTTAAGATGACCTTTCCTAGAATAAACAAGTTTTAAGACACATTTAGAAGACATTGTATTGCCTTGTAGAAATTTAACCTGAGATTAGAATCTAAAAGTAAAAGAGCAACAAAGAATCTTGAGGAAAAGACCATGATGACCTTTCATGGTTGGAAAGGCAGGAGAACATTCCGAGAAGTAGATTATGCCATAAAATACCTAATGACGCATGCTTTATGATGATTTTATGATGACTTTGTGTAACCAATCCCCATATAAGGCTTGAAGTTTCGGTCAATAAATGGGCAGTGTAGCATCTCTGCTAGTGTCTGTGTCCTCACTCACTCGCAGACCCCATTCATCCTTTGCGGAACCCTGGATCCACTGGAACAGGACTCCAGCAAATCACAAACAGTATGACCACATTAAATTCCTTTTCTACAAACCTTCTATAACTTTTTTACATTCAAATGTTGTCCTAAGTTTTCCTTCTTTAAATAATCATCCTCTCACCTTTTTTTCCCATAATAAAATACATTACCATTCCTTATACCTTCTTTTACCAAAAACATTTTACTTCTCTTGCATGCAGAGATACTTCCCTTATTTCTAGTGGTTTTAATTCCATCCACTAAAATTCTTAATTTTTAGAGACTTAATTGTTAGCAAAAAGTAAGTAGTAAGCAATTGTGAACTATTTGTTACACCAGTGGTTTTAGATTGGCAAATTTATGAATACATTTCATAATTTCTAGGAAAATGTGCTTCTTTACAGTACAGTGCTTCAGTAAGCACAAAACATGTTCACTAACAGACCCAAATTTGTCCTTATTTTCTCTGAAATAAGGATGCCAAAAGTAGATAAACCTACATAACATTTCATTATTTTATCTTACTGATAAAATATTCAGTGACTAAACTAGTCACTTAGCAAAACTTTTCAGGTTACCAACATTTTCATGCTATTTTTAGATACACATACCATAATACTAAATGACTGTTACTAAAAAGTTCACCTACTACACCTATTTAGTTTATTTGCTCTCAACTACCATGCCTACATTACCCACAAAAACTTCATTGGCATCAGACAAAGTCAGCCATTCTCCCAAGCCCTTTAAAAAAAAAAATTTAACAGGTAATGTCAACTTACAGGACTTTAGGTAACCTAGGCAGAATGAAAGTCTTAATTCTAATGCTGACAATCTTAAGGCATAGCTATTTTAATTAAACCAAACTTAAATTAGCATTAATACCTAATATCTTTCCCAGATCACATGAACGTGAAAAACATTTGGGTTAGTTTCTATCAGAATTTGTCAGTTCAGAATTGCCCAGTTCTTACATATGCTTGTCTTCAAATCAGTTAATTTTAGCAGTACCATCCAGAGGTAAACCCATTTATAACACAAGAACACGTACATAGACAAACACACAAACAGATGCAAACAAAGATTTCCTGGGTACTAATATGTGCGAAGATGCCTAAGGGCTAGATTTTGGGCAAAGGTGCTTCTAAAGCCATTCGTGTTTAAAAAGGCCTCTTTTTCCATTTTTATTCTTTCAGTCTCAGGCAATGGTGAGGCTGTGTTTACATTTGAAGGACATGATAAGATTTATGACAGAACATGCTCTTAATGGCTAAGGGGAGTTAGGCTGTGGTTGTCTCATAACCACCTGGAGGCAGCAGGGAGGGTGCATAGAGAAAGAAGCAAAAAGACAGAGTCAGGAGAAAGCAGGGTGCACATTTACTCTCGGGATTTACAAGTGGGTTAGCCGCAGGTGCATCTGGCTGCCAGGGCTGTTAGGCTTGGGCTGGCTCTGAGCCAGTTCCTGCAGGTAGGCACTCTCATGGCCGCACTCTTGGGACACAGGGGGACTCAGTCCTGCTGTGTCCAGTTCCCATCACTCACCGCAGTTGTGAAGTCTTCAGTCCTCCCTCCTGGACATCCTGCCAGCCCCTCACAGGCATTTACCACAACAAAGGAAGGAAGACTAGGCTAGGGCTAAAATTAGCTAATAAATCCACCTGCCCTGTCTTGGACCTCTGGAGGAGAGGAGACACCAATTGTGCAGGGAGATGGGACAAAAGAATCCAGGTGACCACTACTCCTGCAGCATACAGGCAGCACTCCTCTGGGCCCAGGTGGTCCAAGGCATCAAGGAAAATCCCTAGAAAGGAGGAACTGAGCCACCCGGCAGAGCCACTCACCTACCTGGATCTCCAAAACTGTTACTGGCCTCCAAAGAGCAGGTTCTTGAATGTCAGTATTGTAGAAATGGACACTGGCATCTAAAGGAAGCAGGCAGAGTTTATTAGAGACAGCTTATATACAAAGGAGCTGACAGAAGGGCTCACAAAAGCAGTTGCTTAAAAGGTGAAGGGTTTGGGGAGGAATGGCATTGATGAATTATTTCATTATGTTATCTACATCAGTTGCTTTCTCGTGTCCACTCCATGGTCAGAAGATGCTGATTCACCGGCTTTCCCGAAATATGCTCAGGGCCTCCTTTTTGATGTTTTATAGAATAAGCTTAACACAAGAGAATTTTGTAATTCTTCTTCCTCCCCTAAGGTAATGTTTCTAGTGTAAACAAGGACTGTTTACTAATACTTGGGATTGTTTGCTCTAGCTTAAGATACAGTTAATTGACTGTTAGTCATATTGCTGGTTAATGGAATTCTTTGTTTTAATTTTACCCTTTGAAGCCCCAAGATGGAGGTTCAGTTTGAAGTGGACCCCTCTTGCTCTTCCCTATCCTATTTCATTAACTGTGCCTGAGAGCAACATCCCCCTGCATGAACTTCCAGACCCCTGGGAACATGCCAGTAGAAGTCTGCTTGGGCGTGTCTGACCAATACTGAACTTAAGAGTCACCCACCGTCACGTTAGTGAATTGATGTTGCTAATGTATTAATCCTGATGATTCACAGTATCTTTTCATTTAATGAAATGAAAAGGGCATCAGAAAAGTTGTGGTAGAACCTGGAGAGTGAGGTCAGGAAACTGCTCCCCGCACACACCCCAGAGAAGAAAAGAGGAGATTGTTTTCTTAGAAACAGTGGTGTGAGACACAAGGGATTAGGTCCAATAGTTAGTGAACACTTTTTGGTCCAAGCTTTGGCAGAGACATTTCCCTGCCTTCCTGGAGTTCAGACTAGTGGAAGGCGGAGATGTGAACAGATAGAAAGTGCAGTAAAATGTGTTACGTGCTATGCTGAGGGCACACTGAGCACTCCGGAAACAGCAGGGAGTGCCTGATGCAGCCCAGTTGCTTCAAGCGACTTCAAATAATTCTTCCAGCTTCTGGTTTCCTTGACTATATATGGCCACAAAATGTTCAAGAAATGGGTAACTGATGTCAACATTATCCTAAAAAACTTATTAAGAAGATAAGCTTCAGGCAAAAAAAAAAAAAGACAAAGTAGCAGATAATGAACATCAGGATCACTTATGCAGAATCGTTTATGGAACTGTGTGCTTCCAGAAGTTTTTCATTTAAATATTTACAGAGAAATCGCAGTACTTCTAGCACTGTGAAGGATAACAAGAAAATGAAAAAGCTAGCATGAAAAACTTTTGCCCTTCAGTGAACGGGAGTCACTATATAGGTGAACTATAGGCTGGCACTAGCCAAGTGTGATCAACTGGTGATAGAAATACAGTAAAAGCTAATGTGAATAATAAAGTTACATGATGAGATGGCTATTTTTCAATAACTAACAAGTTTAAAAATAACATCTAAAGTTTGGGAAAAAAGGTAATGATATTTTGGCTCAAAATGTAAATGTGTAAGCTTTCTAAACTTTACTTTTCTGAGGGCTCTTTCTTGCCCCCCCTTCCCAATATGTAGATTTGACCTAGATCCCTGGTAGGTGAAGGGTATTTAACACACACACATACACACACAACCAGGCATTTATTCCTATAACAAAAGTAAAATGGTGCAAAAAGAAAATGTAGTGCAAAGTGAAAAGGAAAAAAAGAGAGAGAGAGAGAGGACAACATCCCACAACTAAAACACTCCTGCATCTGACACATACTTAACCAGCATGCTCTAGTGCTGAGCGTGGGGCTGGGTGTTTGGTACAAGAGGCTGGAAAGCTGCAGACACAACTTTATAAGCAAGAATTGGGTCAACAGGAGAAATACTGCAAGTTCTATCACAAATGATGAAAATCACCAAGTTTAGAAAAGGACAGAGAACTGCTAACCTGTAACACAACTCAGAGAAGTGAAAATGGCTACAGTACAAAAAGAGTTCAGAAACAGAAATCAATGAAGATCTAAAACACTGACCTGTCAACCATAGGGAGGTCATGCAATTGAAGTTGCTCAAAATAAATAAGAACAATATGACTTATGAGTTATTTATGTTTCACTCAACTATAGGAAATGCACAATCTGGATTTGTATAACTGTAACAAATCACGCCTTAGTACAGGATTTAAACAGGACTTAGAAGCCTGAGATTTGATAATGTGGTGAGAGGTTGAGGAAGCACACCTAAGTTACTGTCAGTTGTTAGGAAAACTTACTCTTTCCTCATATAATCAGTACAGTGTGACATCAGCTAATTTTAAGGCTGTCATATGACCAATGGCAATTCCAGCCTTAACAATAATTAAAAGAATCTACAGTAGCTTGAGGTTTTGAAAAAAGCTAAAAAAAAAGAAAAAAAGAACAAGTTAACAGCAATTCTTAACCTCCCTGGAGTCATAACTCCCTATAAGAACTGTGAAAGCTCCTGACCTTTGCCTCAGTAAAATGCACACACCAGCTTCAATGACAGTACCTTGTTCCCATTAATACCATCTGCTCGGCAAATAAGCTCACCAGCCCAGGCTACTATTGCTCTTCAATTTGCATGACTCTTACCCTACTTAGCAAGAGATATGAAAGGTTGTTTTCTACTGTAGTGGTCTCCAAAGTGGGGTGTGTGCACACAAGAGGGTATGCAAGATCATTCATTGGTATATGAGAACAAAGGCTTAGGGCTCTAATTGTATTAACCTAGTAAAGAGAGAAGTTAGGATTTATAAGTTTAATATATGGATTATTATCTATCATACCTAAGATGCCCTCACTTGGTCAGAATGCCAGATGCCTGTGTTTCACTTTGGTGTGCAAGGTGTCCTGGGGGAAGGGAGCAAGTTCCCAAAGTTGAGTAGATGGTAGCCTCACTGGTGTTCAGCACATTCCTGCCACTTAAGGTTTATGAGGGCCCATTTAAGCATTGTTAAAGTATATTCTCCAGTTTAGTTAACCCTCACAAAGTGGGCAAGGGACATAACAATTCCTACATAAAAAATGAGACTTGGTGTAAAACTACTGTAAGCCTAAATTAACATCAACAAAATGGGAAAGTTAACACTTTCCTTTGATAACCTTTTTGGCCAGAAGTTTAAAAAAGATGAAAGGCAAATCTGATGTGAAAAAAAGTTGGAAAAAAGAAACAGATTTATCCAGAAAGCTATTTATAATACTGGCTAAATCTATGGTTCTTAAGTGATGAACCTGGCCCCAAGTGTATACTTTGTACCCTAAAATATTAGGTAATCGTAACTATGAAGTCATAATGATACTATAAAGTCACTGCATTTAGCAATTCATTTTAACATCCTCATCTATCTCATCCCTTAAGATGTTCATTTACCTGTTTTATAGTATATATAGTTTTGTATAAAATATGTAAATAAGACACATTTCAGAGAGGAAGGGTGTTCTTTTAACTTATGGGGATAAGTCATCAAAAATATTTGGGACAACTTCTCTAGTGTTTCAGAGTTCCATCCACCCCTTAAATGTGGTTTCTTTTCTTCTCCAATCTGGTATTACAAACTCCTTTGGTTGGAAGAAGTTAAAGTCTGTTTCCACAGCCTGTGACAAATACCCCTCTCCCTACCAGACCTGTTTCGGCATCTTGGACTGACACAGTTGCACTAGAACACAAAGTATTTTCTAATTCACAACTCTCTCTTAGGCACAGAGGATGGGGCAGGCGAGGCAGGGAGAACCACTTCCCAAATTTGTCCTTCTTCCTGTACCCCTATCACCGTGAATAGTACCACCAGCCTTCCAGGACCCCAACCAGGAACATATGTCTGTGTGGCTCTGCATCAGCTGGTCCCACTTTACTCCTGAACATCATGTTCCCCACCCCAAATTTTATTGTGTACATAATTTAAAATGAACTGTAATGAACCCCATCCCTGATTTCTGCTCCTTAGAGGCAACTTCTTTTAATCTGATTTTTTAATAGTTGTTTAATATTTATAAATATTATTATCCCATTACTTATTTCTCTTTCAGATATTATCAGTTTATGCCCTCTTAAGGAAAAGATGGATTTAGCTCTTACATCTGCCCCTCAGCAGCAAAGCGTACACAGTGTACCTCCCCACTCACCTTCCCAATAAAATTTTAACAAAAATTTTGGATAAATATTCAGAATTTACAAAGCTAATATGCTAATACACTTCGCAGTTGATGCATTGGTACACCATGTTTTTATATTCTTGCCTTGAAAAAAAATTTTTTGGAGTTAATTGCCTTTTTTTTACCATTTGCTTAGTTTTCTACATACCAATCAGGACTTTATCAGCAAACTCTGGCTGAGTCCGCCAGCTCCTTTCAATACAGTCAAGCAAGATGGGCCTTCTGTCAGTGCCTTTCTTCTCCCGGAGACACCCCCTTGCTCTAACCTACACTGGGTGCTTCCCAGTCCCTGTTCAGAGCCATCTGTTGGAGAATTCCCTTCATTGCTTTCCTGAACTGGATTCCACCCTTACCTCTTTCTTGGCTCCCACATTTTTGTGGACTGTATCTGTTAGGTCCTCGATTGGCTCTCAAGGATACAGACCACACGTGCAGTCAACAGAAGCGCCTTTATTCAGCAAAGCAGGAAAAGAACCAGCATGCTTGGGGTCCACCACTGAGAAATGGCGACCCCGATGTGGGCTCGCAGGCCTCTTTTAAAGGCAGTTAGGGGACTTCCAGTGTGGTTTGGCGCCCTTTACCCCAATTGGGTCATGCTGGGGTGGGGTTAGGCACCCTTTACCCCAATTGGGTCATGCTGGGGTGGTTGATTTTCAAAGCTGGGGATTGGTTTTTGGAAGGGAGTGTCTTCTCTGGGGTTCTTGGAAGGGAGTGTCTTCTGGGGTCTTTGGAAGGAAGGGTCTTCTGGGGTCCTTGGAAGGGAGTGCCAATGGTCATTTCCCTGCCTGGGGGTGCCTCCTCCTTCTTTCTGTGGTCAGGGTTCTTCGTGATTGGCTGCCCTTTTCTTGCGGTTTTTCTAAGAATTGGGTCATAAGTGAGCCTTCACCTACGATGGTTCTTTTTCTCAAAATGGAGTCCCTTTGGCGCTCACATTTCCCCCCTTGAGTCAGGTTCCTTGGGCCAAATCATGGGCCCAGATAAGTGTCTCAGACTTGAGTTCCCGGGTTGAGTTGCCCATACTGGGACGTGAGAACCATAAGCTGAATGGTGGAGACTCGCTCCTTAACAAACTTGACCAGGGCGTTTACTGCGCACGGGCCGCAGGTGAGCACCACCAGGAGGAGCACGAGGGGTCCTACCAGGGCGGAGACCAAGGTCACCAGCCAGGGGGACCAGTTGAACAAAGATTCGTACCAAAAGGCATTCTGAGTTCTCTCTCTCTCTCTTTCCTGTAGCTGTTTTCAAAGCAAAGCCATAGAATCTTTAATTACTCCCAAGTGGTTAGTATAGAAACAGCATTGTTCTAGTGCTGCACACAGACCTCCTTGTTGCCTGTAGAGGAGGTCTAATCCCCTTCTGTTCTGTAGGGTGACTTCGGCTAGGAAGGAGAAGGACTCTTCTATCTTAGTTATTGATTCTTCAATGCTTTTTAGGTCTGTGTCAATAATGGCCTGGAGTAACTGGTAGTTTTTGTCTTGGAGGATCAGAGCTGACGTGCCTCCTCCTGCCGCCCCTCCTATTCCTAGCCCTGCCAGAGAGGACAGGAGGACTGCGGTCCCCACAGCCTGTCTGGAACGGGTCAGCGGGGAGAGTGTTAGCCCCATCTGGTCTTCAGTGTAGTAGGTTACTCTGGGAAAGAGCTGCACTAGGACACAAAATTCTGCTTGGCTTAAGGCTAAGGATACACATGGGGTGAGTCCAGTGGAGCAGGCCCACCAGGCGTCTCCCTTGGGAACATAGTAGCCTTCCCTCCCTGAGGTATTATTCAATACCTGTGTGTGGATACACAAGTGGGCATATCGGTGGGGGACCGATGGTTTGGCCAAGCAGCTCCCTCTCCCTTTTATTTCCTGTAGGGTTACTCCCCACTTTCCTGTTCCCCATCTACAGGTAGAGGAATTTATCTCCAGGGAGTATCCTCCTTGAATGTCTATGTCCTCGTAAAAAGGGGGCCTGGCTTCTAGGCAAAGCCAACAATCCTCAGTCAGGTCTGGTCGGGAGGTGTTTAGGACCTGGTAGGTGGTGGACACCAGGTCCCATGTAGGAGTTGAGTGCCTGGGCCTAGGGTTTGCTATAGTGGGGAGGGGTTTGTTCGTGGAGGCAGTCGGGGAATCCAGTTCGGAGTTCCTTGAGAGGGTACTCGGTTAAGGATTGGGTTGGGACCTACAGGTACTGACTTGACTGAGGGGCTATGATTGATAGGCAATTGAGTCCTTTGGACAGTAAATATAAGGCCACTGTCAAATCCAGTCTGATACAGGTGTAGTCCCCAGACTTTCCCTGCATCTCGCTCTTGGGCCTTCTTCCCTGGTTCAGTAAACTTTAGGTCTAGGGGGTTACAGAAGTTGCTCCCACATGGCCCGTCCAGATATCCTGAGGTCTTACTAACCCCCACCCAGGGGTTTGAAAGCCCGCTTTTCTGGAAAGGGTGATGATGTCACTTGTCACTGGTGCCCTCCACCATATGTGACCTGTTGATTGGCATCCCCAAGTGGTGCAGTAAAAGCTGTCACCCTGTCCACATTTTCTGGCCTGTGCACGGGACCTACCATGCCCCAGGCAGATGTAGAATTCCAGAGACTGTAGGTTGCTCCTGCGGTTGGGTGTGGCACAGACATCCCACCAAGCTGGATCCCAATATTCCCCTTCCTGGTCATGCACTTTCCAAGTATGTTTGACCAAGGCACACAAGTCTAGGGTTATTTCCGGCCACCAGGTGTCTTTAGGGGCGATTTTGGAAGTTGACTATTTCCCCAGTGATGAAACTGATCACTTTCCAAGTTACACTAAAGGGGGTGAGGGGGCTGATTGCCTCTCCCAACCCTCCCAGGAAGCAGAGGAGAGTCAGGGTAATGAGAGTTTTTGAATCCTTAGCTTTAGCAGGTTCTGTGGGTGTGCGATAGCTCTCCATTTTTCCAAGTCAGTTCCAGGGTTGTCCAGGTCTGGTTCTGCGAGTGGCTTGGCTGGTTTCATGTGAGAATGGTGTATCCAAGTCGGGATTCCATCAACTTTGACAGCAGTCGGGGTAGTGAAGATGACAATGTGTGGCCCTTTCCACCTCGGTTCCAAGGTTTCTTTTCAGTGTCTTTTAATCAGGACGAGGTCTGCTTCCTGGAACTTATTGGGCTCTGGTGGCAGCACCTTATCATAGATCGCCTTGAGATGTGGCCACAACTGCCACGGCACCTGGAACAGAGCTTGCAGGGAGGAAAGGAACTTTTGGTCATCATATTCAATCAGCATTTCTGTCCTTAAGTTGGGAAGCAGGGCGGTGGTCTGACATACATGATCTCAAAAGGGGTCAATCCAGCTGTATAGGGAGTGTTACGAGCACGGAAGAGGGTGAAGGGAAGGAGAGTCACCCAGTCACCGCCAGTCTCTAGGATTAATTTAGTTAGGGTCTCCTTTAGGGTCTGATTCATTCTCTCTATCTGCCCTGAACTTTGGGGCCGATATGCACAATACAATTTCCAATTAGCCCCTACTTCCTTTACTACTCTCTGTGTTACCTGGGAGATGAAGGCTGGTCCATTATCTGAGCCTAGGAGTACCGGGAGGCCATACCTGGGGATGATTTCCTCCAGTAGTTTCTTGACCACTATGGTCGCTGTTTCTTTCTTGGTGGGGAAGGCTTTGACCCATCCTGAAAGGTATCTAAAAAATACTAGTAAGTATCTGAACCCATAAGTCCCAGGTTTGATTTCAGTAAAGTCAATTTCCCAGTTGGCCCCTGGACGCTTCCCCCTTTCTCTGGATCCAGGTTGGGCCTGCTTGTGATGGTGGGCATTAACCATGCGGCATGTGGGGCAGTGTGCAACCGCTTACTCCACCTTTGGCTGCAGGTTGAAGACTTTCAGATCTGTCCTTCTAAACAGATCTTTTATCTTATTTTCTCCGAGATGAGAGCTTTGATGTATTTGGCGAATCAACTGGCTGGTGAGGCTGGAGGGGATCACTAGTCTTCCATCCATCGTCCGGTACCATCCCTTCTTGTCACAGGTTGCCACCTCATCCTGAAGTTTTTGTAGCTCATGGTCATCATAAACAGGGGTTTCTGGCAGGACAGGGTCCACCATTCAGGGTGGCGTGTAACCAGGATGGAAATCTCTTGGAGAGCCACCTCCCTGGCTGTCCTGTCAGCTAAGTTGTTCCCTCGGACTACATTCCCCTCTCCTTTCTGATGACCTGGACAGTGTATGATAGCCACCTCTTTTGGCAGCCAAACTGCTTGGAGGAGATCCAATATTTCTTGTTTGTTTTTGATTGCCTTTCCTTCTGCAGTGAGTAGTCCTCTTTCCCTGTAGATGGCCCCGTCCCAGCTGCAGGGCCTTCGTTAGGGCCACCAGCTCTGCTTTTTGCGCAGAGGTGCCCCCAAGTAAGGCTTCTGCCCATACCACCATGTCCTCAGTAGTGACTGCCGCCCCTGCGTACCTAAGTCTATCCTTGATGAAGCTACTGCCATCTGTATACCAGGTTAGCTTGGCTCTGTCAAACAGTGTGTCCCTCAAGTCTGGCCTCGTCCCTTGCAGGTGTCCCAGTATTTCCAGGCAATCATGCAGGGGCGAGCTTAACTCAGGAACAGGGAGCAGGGTGGCTGGGTTGAGGGCACTGCTGTTGGAGAACCGGATCTGAGGTGGATTAAGGAGTAGAGCTTGGTAGTGGGTCAGCCATGTGTTAGTCAGCCATCGGTCAGGGGGAGGTTTCAGGATCGCCTCGATGGCATGAGGAGTAGTTACCTCGAGAGGCTGGCCCAAGGTCAGCTTGTCTGAGTCCTTGACTAACAGGGCTGTAGCGGCTATTATCCGCAGACATGGGGGCCACCCCATGGCAACAGAGTCCAGTTTCTTTGACAAGTAGGCCACTGGTCTCTTCCATGGCCCCAGTGTCTGGGTCAAAAATCCTTTAGCTACTCCTTTGGCTTCATCCACATATAAGTGGAAGGGTTTAGTGATATCTGGCAAAGCTAATGCTGGAGCCTGCAGTAGGGACTTCTTAATTTTGGTAAAGGCTTTTTCCATTAACTCAGTCCATTCCAGAGGTGCCTTCTCTCCCCTGGTTGCCTCGTACAAGGGGCGGGCTATTTCAGCAAACTCAGGAATCCACAGTCTATAGAACCTGGCTGACCCCAGGAATTCTCTAACTTCTTGCTGGGTGATGGGCCGGGCTATCCTCAGGATAGTCTCTTTCCGGGGGCCTGATAGCCATCTCTTGCCCCCCTTGAGTATGTATGTAACCCAGATAGGTCACTTCCTCTTTGCAAATTTGGGCTTTCTTAGCAGACACTCGGTACCCCAACTGGCCCAACGTTTCAAGAAGCCTTTCAGTTGCTTCCCTGCAGGCCTCTCGGGTGTTGGCTGCAATCAATATATCATCAGTGTAATGTAACAGACTGATCTCTGCGTGGGCCAGCCGGTACTCACCCAAGTCCTCATGAAGGGCCTCATTGAAGATGGTGGGCGAGTTCTTAAACCCTTGGGGCAGCCGAGTCCAGGTCAATTGTCCATTGAACCCCATATCTGGGTCTGTCCACTAGAATGCAAACAGGGGCTGACTTTCTTTGGCCAGAGGGAGGCAGAAGAAGGCATCTTTTAAGTCCAGGATGGTGTAAACCTGCCGCTCAGGTGGGAGGGTACTAAGAAGGGTCTATGGATTAGGGACTGTGGGATGTATGTCTTCCACTCACTTGTTCACTTCCCTCAGGTCTTGCACTGGCTGGTAGTCCTGAGAGTTAGGCTTTTTCATGGGGAGCAAAGGGGTGTTCCAGGCCACCTGGCAGGGGATCAGAATGCCCAATTTTTTTAGTCACCTGACGTGTGACATGATCCCAGCCCTGGCCTCCCATGGCATGGGGTACTGCCGGACCCTGGCAGGTGTGGCCATGGCTTTCAGCTGGATCACAACTGGTGGTCTATGCCGGGCCAACCCTGGCCTGCTCACGTCTGTCAAAACTTCAGGGCTGGCATGACCCCATTGTTGCATCAAACCTTCCCACCCTTCTCCACTCCCCAGAGGTTCAGCATGAGAGAACAGTTTGTATTCATCATCCAGTGCTACTGTGAGGATGTGAATGCGCCCCCTTCTTGTCTGTCACCGACACTCCTTCGGGCCCCAAATGGATGTGGGCTCCTACTTTAGTCAGTAAGTCCCAGCCCAACAAGGGGTATGGACAGTTAGGTATGACCATAAACGAGTGGGATACCCGGCCAGCCCCCAGGTCGACTGACCTCCGGGTGGTCCATGGACACCAATCTATCTTGGTAGCTCCTTGTACCCAGGTCTGCTTTCCAGATAAGGGTCCCATGGGGCGTTTCAAAATTGAGTGCTAGGCCCCAGTATCTACTAGGAACTTGATAGGTTTCCCCTCCACCTTCAAGGTTACCCAGGGCTCGTGGAGGGGGCCCGAGCCCCATCCTCCCTAATCATCCAGATCTTCTAATTCGAGCACTTTTGCTCGTTGGGCCGGCTTTCGCTCGGGGCATTCATTCTTCCAGTGTTCCAGTTTCTTACAGTAGGCACACTGATCTTTTTGCAGGCTTGGTCTATTTTTTTCTTTCTTTGGACCCCCTCCTCCTCCTCCATAGGCCAACTTCCTCAATTCCTGTCTCGTGTCCCCCTCTTGTGCTGAGGCTGCTAGGAGAACCCTAGCCAGTCCCCGTGTCTGTCTCTCTTCCAGGGTCTCCTGTTAATTGTAGACTCTTTCTGCAACTGCCAATAACTCAGCCAACCTCTTACTTTCAAAACCTTCAAGTCATTGTAACTTACGGCGGATGTCTGGTGCCGACTGGTTTACAAATGCCAAACTCACGGCAGAGCGATTAGCCGGTGCCTCCGGATCCAGCGGGGTGTCGGTGCGGTATGCCTCCAAGAGCCTTTCCAGGAAAGCCTCCGGCAACTCATCTTTTCCTTGGATTATCTGACTTACTTTTGACAAATTAGTCGGCCTTCTAGCAGCAGCCTGGAGACCCCCATGAGAGTCTGGCGGTAGACCTTTAGCCTCTCCCTACCTTCCTCCGTGTTGAAGTTCCAAGTGGGTGGAGTCAAGGGAAACCCACACGTTAATGAGCTCTGGATTAATAGTGGGCCTCCCGTCAGGGCCATGAACCAACTTCCGGGCTTCTAACAATCCTTTCCCTTTCTTCGGTAGTGAAAAGGACCTGCTGCAGTTGATGGCAGTCATCCCATGTTGGCTGATGAGTAAAAAGGACAGAATCTAAGAAGTCAATGAGGGCTGCTGGTTTCTCTGAAAACTTGGGGTTTTGCATTTTCCAATTATAGAGGTCACTTGTGGAAAAGGGCCAATGGACAAGTTGTACCTGGCCCTGCGCGTCAGGGGGTCCAGCTATCTGTAGAGGGAGGATGGTGGAGTCGGCTTCAACAGGGAGCCCCTCCTGGCTAGTGCGGGCTTGGGTATGTGGTGGGCTTCCCATTTCCCCTCCTTCTTGCCCCTTCCGGCTCTTCCAGCCTTGGCTGCCTCGGCCTCCCCTGCCTCAGGGCCCATGGGTTCCTGAGCCCCAGGAGCGGGTAAATAGGGTGGAGGGGGGAAATCTTCTTGGTGACCTGATGGAGGAAGAACAGGGTATGGAGGGGCTGAGGGTCTGGAACCCTCCTCTCTTTTTTTTTTGTCTTTTCGTCTGTAGTGCCAGCCACCAAGGCAGTTCCTGTGGGAGGGAGAAGAAGTTTAAGCCAGCCTGGAGGCTTCTCTACCAGAAGTTGCCAGGTAATGATGTAAATGACCTGGTCTGGGTGGCCAGGCTTTCCGAACACAGCATCCTTGACCCAGTATATGATCGGTAGATGGAAGGTCCCCTCTTCAGGCAGCCTGACATTGAAAGTCGGCCACTCCTTCTGGCAGAGGAGGAGCATTTTCCTTTTTTCTATGTAAAACCCATGTCCAGCGGCAATGCTGCAGACTTCTCTGAAGCGACTGAGGACCAAACTCAAAGGGGTTGTTCCTGTCTGCTCCATCTCTTCTACCCAAAGGGATGCACCAATACACAGAATGATCAGACCAACAAGACAAATGAGAAGGTACCCATACTGTGCACGAAGAAGAAACAGAAAGTAGAAAGACGGCCTATCCCGCAATCGGGCTCCGTCTGGTAGGAGCGACCTGCCCCGTTCTGCAGGGTCTATTAGGGGAATTAGGTCCCCTTCTGGGGGGCTCGGGACGTCTCCCAGCCCTCCTGGCTCAGTGTCCACTGGTGCGTCCACCTGGACCTCCCAGACCTTACCAGAGCAGTTTGAACTGGCCACAGAGTCAGAAGTCATAGACTTAGAAACCAGAGCCAAGAGAAGGAAGAGTAGAGCCCACCTGCCGCCGAGGCGTCCCATGCGGAGGTCCAGTCCTGTGGAGTCAATCCCGGACGAGCCCCCAAAATGTTAGGTGCTCGATTGGCTCCCAAGGATACAGACCACACACGCAGTTAACAGAAGCGCCTTTATTCAGCAAAGCGGGAAAAGAACCAGCATTCTGGGGTCCACCATTGAGAAATGGCGACCCCAATGTGGGCCCGCAGGCCCCTTTTAAAGGCAGTTAGGGGACTTCCAGTGTGGTTTGGTGCCCTTTACCCCAATTGGGTCATGCTGGGGTGGGGTTAGGTGCCCTTTACCCCAATTGGGTTGTGCTGGGGTGGTTGATTTTCAAAGCTGGGGATTGGTTTTTGGAAGGGAGTGTCTTTGGGGTTCTTGGAAGGGAGTGTCTTCTGGGGTCCTTGGAAGGGAGTGTCTTCTGGGGTCCTTGGAAGGGAGTGCCAATGGTCATTTCCCTGCCTGGGGGTGCCTCTCCTTCTTTCTGTGGTCAGGGTTCTTCGTGATTGGCTGCTCTTTTCTTGCGGTTTTTCTCAGAATTGGGTCAGAGGTGAGCCTTCACCTAAGATGGTTCTTTTTCTCAAAATGGAGTCCCTTTGGCTCTCACATATCCTTCAAACCTTCCTGTGAAAGGAAGTCTGGAAGGTGAAAAAGTAAAAAAAAAAATGCCTGGAAAGTCAGTCCTTTCATGACAGACACTGCGAGTTGCCTACCCTGTATCCATTCTCCCCATCTTCCTCATTTCATTGAGGGCAAGGCATATATTAATACCAAAGGATCAAACAATTCAACAGCAAAGCTAGACAAGAACTTAGGGCCATGGTTTTCAAATTCGCTGCACACTGAGTCACCTGCGGTGACCAAAAATCATGGCGCCCAGCTTTCACACAGACAGAATTCTGGCCTAACTAGTGTTAACCGTCATCTGATGGAATGAACCCAACATTTACCTCCTTAAGGTACCTTTGTGCTTCAGATTCTTTAGAGCACACACTGGATTTCCATTCATCCTACTCCACAGAAACTGCTCAGAGTGGACCATCTCCTGCTGGAGATTCCAACAGCTGTGGCTCAGCGACTCACGGCATTTGATGCAGCGAACCACTACACCCCCGGGACAACCTCTCTCTGCTTCTAGGAGGCCCCCATACCTTGTTTTCTTCCTACCTTACTGGACCTCTCTCAGTCTCCTGGGCTGGCTTCTCTTCCATCTGAATTCAGATGCCAAAGTGCCTCAGGACACAGGCAAGGACTCTTCTATCCTCTGTCCTCCCATCTAAAAGAGTTTGTCCAGTCCTGTGGCTTTAAATACGATTCAGATAATGTGGACTTTCATATTTGCATCTCCAGAAAATTTCTCTTGAACAGACTCCCTTAACCAAGCTCTTCCTTGAAACTCCACCCACATGTCTAATAGATTTCTCAAACCAACCCTTCACCTTTTCCACCCATCTGCTCAATACAGTCCCCGCACATATTCATCCAGATGTTTCAAAAATTTAACAAATATGGTTTAGGCTACCCAAATTTATCCTGGAGGCCATTGCTCTTAAGGCTGCAGATCCCATAACCTGGAAGACCGACTCCCCGTTATGGATTGAGCAATGGCTGTTAACTTCTGAGAAGCTCATTGCAGCCAGAGAATTAATAAAGCAACAATTGTTAGCAGGGCATATAGAACCAACAAACAGCCCTTGGAACACTCCTATATTTGTGATAAAGAAAAAAAATCAGGGAAATGGAGGTTATTGCAAGATCTAAGAGCTATTAATGCCACTATGGAAGACATGGGGGCTTTACAGCCAGGCCTCGCTTCCCCTGTAGCTATACCAGCCAATTATAATATTATAGTAATAGATCTGCAAGACTGTTTCTTTACCATCCCCCTAAGTACTGCAGATTGTAAGCATTTTGCTTTCAGTTTGCCTTCTGAAAACTTGAAACAACCGTATCAGAGATATCAGTGGAAAGTCTTACCGCAAGGTATTAAAAACAGTCCTACACTTTGTCAAAAATTTGTTGATGTGGTACTACAGGAGATTAGAGATCTATATCCTGACCTTTATATGATACATTCTATGGATGACATATTATTAGCACATCCAGACCGTGCCTTATTGCAGGAGATACTAGATAAAACTGTAAACGCACTTAAAAGTCATGGGTTACAAATAGCCCCAGAAAAAATCCAAATCAACCCCCTTATGATTACTTAGGTAGGATTATACATACTCAAAAAGTTTCCTCTCAACATTTACAATTACGTAAAGAATATTTACAGACTTTGAAAGACTTTCAAAAATTATTAGGAGACATAAATTGGGTAAGACCCTTTTTGCAATTAACCACGGCAGATTTAAAGCCACTATTTGAGATATTACAAGGAGACCCTAACCCCTTATCTAAACGAGAACTTACTAGAGAAGCAGCCCTGGCATTAGAATTAGTAGAAAAAGCCGTGAGTAACCAAAAAGTACAAAGATTGGATTACTCTAGACCAGAAGATTTAATCATATTGCAAACACCTCATACTCTACTGGGTGTTTATGGCAAGATGGGCCTCTTGAATGGATCCATGTCCCAGTAACAGCAAAGAAAATTTTAATAGCATATCCTGATTTAGTAGCCTTGTTAATAAGTAAAGGAAGAAAAAGGGGCCGAGAGCTGTTTGGGAGAGAACCTGATAATGTAATTATTCCTTACACTAAAGATCACTTTGAAACTCTATTAAATAATAATGAAGAATGGCAGGTATCTCTGAGTGGTTTTAGTGGACAAATATCCTATCACCTGTCAAAAAATTTGCTTTTGCAATTTTTGGAGAGACATCCATTGATATTTCCTAAAAGGTGCAGTTCTAAACTGTAGGGCCTTCTAGTCTAAGAAGTAGCCTTTAAATGCATTGCCAAGATGGCGCTCACCAGATGAGCATGGGATGGTGCCAAGGCATTTTGGCGGTCTATGACGTTAGTCTACCAGTGTTCTGGGTATCTCCCTATTTTGTGGCGTGAGTCTTCCGCGAACGTGATCAGCTCATGGACACCGTTTGCTTTCATTATGTGTCTTAATGCGTGAAGAGCTTGTGACTCCTTGACCTTTATGCTGATTGGCCCATGAATGTTATATATACTCTGCTGTTTCTGCAATAAATGAATTCCTGCTCTGACCCCTGAACCTGTGGTAACAAAGAATCTAAAGCCAGCAATGGCAATAAGTACATATCTATCAATAATCACCCAAAACGTAAATGGACTGAATGCACCAATCAAAAGACACAAAGTAACAGAATGGATAAAAAAGCAAACCATCTATATGCTGCCTACAAGAAACTCACCTTAAACACAAAGATATCCCCAGACTAAAAGTGAAGGGATGGAAAAAGATATTTCATGCAAACAACAAGGAGAAAAAAGCAGGTATTGCAGTACTTATATAAGACAAAATAGAATTCAAAATGAATAAAGTAGCAAGAGATAAAGAAGGACATTACATAATGATAAAGGGGTCAGTCCAAAAAGAGGATATAACCATTATAAATATATATGCACCCAACACAGGAGCGCCAGCATATGTGAAACAAATACTAACAGAATTAAAGGAGGAAATAGACAGCAATGCATTCATTTTAGGTCACTTCAACATACCACTCACTCCCAAGGACAGATCAACCAGACAGAAAATAAGTAAAGACACAGAGGCACTGAACAACACACTAGAACAGATGGACCTAACAGACATCCACAGAACTCTACACCCAAAAGCAACAGGATACACATTCTTCTCAAGTGCACATGAAACATTTTCCAGAATAGACCACATACTAGGCCACAAAAAGAACCTCAGTAAAATCAAAAATATTGAAATTCTACGAACCAACTTCTCAGATCATAAAGGTATAAAACTAGAATAAATTTTAGAAAGAAAACAAAAAGGCTCACAAATACATGGAGATGTAACAACATTCTCCTAATTAATCAATGGGTTAACGACCAAATCAAAACAGAAATCAAAGAATATATAGAGACTAATGACAACAACAACACAAAGCCACAACTTCTGTGGGACGCAGCAAAGGCAGTTCTAAGAGGAAAGTATATTGCAATCCAGGCCTATTTAAAGAAGGAAGAACATTCCCAAATGAATAGTCTAAAGACACAATTACTGAAATTGGAAAAAGAAGAACAAATGAGACCCAAAGTCACCAGAAGGAGGGACATAATAAAGATCAGAGAAGAAATAAATAAAATTGAGAAGAATAAAACAATAGAAAAAAATCAATGAAACCAAGAGCTGGTTCTTTGAAAAAATAAAGAAAATAGATAAACCCCTAGCCACACTCATTAAGAGAAAAAGAGAATCTACACACGAACAGAATCAGAAATGAAACAGGAAAAATCACGACGGATCCCACAAAAATACAAAGAATTATAAGAGAATACTATGAGAATCTATATGCTAGCAAGCTGGAAAACCTAGAAGAAATGGACAACTTCTTAGAAAAATACAACCTTCAAAAAGTGACCAAACAAGAAACAGAAAAACTAAACAGACCAATCACCAGCAACGAAATTAAAGCGGTAATCAAAAAATTACCCAAGAACAAAACCCCTGGGCCACATGGATTCACCTCTGAATTCTACCAGACATATAGAGAAGAAATAACACCCATTCTCCTTAAAGTTTTCCAAAGAATAGAAGAGGAGGGAATATTTCCAAACTCATTCTATGAAGCCAGCATCAATCTAATACCAAAACCAGGCAAAGACCTCACCAAAAAAGAAAATTACAGACCAATATCTCTGATGAATGTAGATGCAAAAATACTCAACAAAATATTAGCAAACCGAATTCAAAAATACATCAAGAGGATCATACACCATGATCAAGTGGGATTCATCCCAGGGACACAAGGATGGTACAACATTCGAAAATCCATCAACATCATCCACCACATCAATAAAAAGAACAAAAACCACATGATCATCTCCATAGATGCTGAAAAAGCATCTGACAAAATTCAGCATCCATTTATGATTAAAACTCTCAACAAAATGGGTACTGAGGGCAAGTACCTCAACATCATAAAGGCCATATATGACAAACCCACAGCTAACATCATACTTAACAGCAAGAAGTTAAAGCTTTTCATCTAAGATCGGGAACAAGACAGGGATGCCCACTATCTCCTCTGTTATTCAACATAGTACTGGACGTCCTAGCCACAGTAATCAGACAAAACAAAGACATACAAGGCATCCATATTGGTAAAGAAGAAGTCAAATTGTCACTATTTGCAGATGACATGATATTGTACATAAAAAACCGTGAAGACTCCCCTCCAAAACTACTAGAACTAATATCTGAATTCAGAAAATTTGCAGGATACAAAATTAACACACAGAAATCTGTTGCTTTCCTCAACACTAGCAATGAACTAACAGAAAGAGAAATCAGAAAAACAATTCCATTCAAAACTGCATCAAAAAGAATAAAACCTAGGAATAAACCTAACGAAGGAAGAGAAAGTCCTGTACTCTGAAAACTACAAGACAGTCCTAAGAGAAAATAAAGAGGACACTATCAAATGGAAATGCATCCCATTCTCTTGGCTAGGAAGAATAAATATTGTCAAAATGGCTATACTACCTAAAGCAATATACAGATTCAATGCAATCCCTATCAAAACACCAACAGCTTTCCTCAATGAACTCGAACAAATAATTCTAAAATTCATATGGCACCACAAAAGACCCCGAATAGCCAAAGCAATCCTGAGAAGGAGGAATAAAACAGGGGGAATTACGCTCCCTGACCTCAGGCTCCACTACAAAGCCACAGTAATCAAGACAATTTGGTATTGGCACAAAAACAGACCCACAGACCAGTGGAACAGAATAGAAAATCCAAACATTAACCCAAACATATACAGTCAATTAATATTTGATAAAAGTGCCTTGGATATACAATGGGGAGATGACAGCCTCTTCAGCAGCTGGTGTTGGAAAAACTGGACAGCTACATGTAAGAGAATGAAACTGGACTACTGTCCAGCCCCATACACAAAGGTAAACTCAAGGTGGATCAAAGACCTGAATGTAAGTCATGAAACCATAAAACTCTTAGAAAAAAACATAGGCAAAAATCTCTTGGACATAAACATGAGCGACTTCTTCATGAACATATCTCCCCGGGCAAGGGAAATAAAAGCAAAAATGAACAAGTGGGACTATATCAAGCTGAAAAGCTTCTGTACAGCAAAGGACACCATCAGTAGAACAAAAAGACATCCTACAGTATGGGAGAATATGTTCATAAATGACATATCTGATAAGGGGTTGACATCCAAAATATATAAAGAACTCACGCACCTCAACAAACAAAAAGCAAATAGTCCAATTAAGAAATGGGCAGAGGACATGAATAGACACTTCTCCAAAGAAGAAATTCAGATGGCCAACAGGCACATGAAAAGATGCTCCACATCAATAATCATCAGAGAAATGCAGATTAAAACCACAATGAGATATCACCTCACACCGGTGAGGATGGCCAACATGTAAAACACAAACAGCAACAAATGTTGGTGAGGATGTGGAGAAAAGGGAACAATCCTACTCTGCTGGTGCAACTGCAAATTAGTTCACCCATTGTGGAAAGCAGTATGAAGGTTCCTCAAAAAACTCCAAAAAGAAATACCATTTGTCCCAGGAATTCCACTCCTAGGAATTTACCCTAAGAATGCAGCAGCCCAGTTTGAAAAAGACAGATGCACCCCTATGTTTATCGCAGCACTATTTACAATAGCCAAGAAATGGAAGCAACCTAAGTGTCCATCAGTAGATGAATGGATAAGGAAGATGTTGTACATATACACAATGGAATATTATTCAACCATAAGAAGAACACAAATCCTACCATTTGCAACAACATGGATGGAGCTAGAGGGTATTATGCTCAGTGAAATAAGCCAAGCCAAAAAAGACAAGTACCAAATGATTTCACTCATATTTGGAGTATAAGAACTAAGAAAAAAACTGAAGGAACAAAACAGCAGCAGACTCACAGAACCCAAAAACGGACTAATAGTTACCAAAGGGAAACAGACTGGGGAGGTTGGGTGGGAAGGGAGGGACAAAGGGGGAAAAAGGGCATTACGATTAGCAGATGTAATGTTGGGGGGTGGCACAGGGAGGGCTGTACAACTCAGAGAAGACAAGTAGTGACTCTGTAGTATCTCACTATGCTGATGGACAGGGACTGTAATGGGGTTGGTGGGGGGGACCTGATGAAGGGGGTAGTGTAATCACCATAATATTCCTCATTTAATTGTAAATTAATGATATCAAAATAAACTTTAAAAAAACCCTACATCTTTTAAAAGAGAAAAAAATGAGTTCCTGCTTTGACTGAGCTCGCTGTTGTGTCTGTCTCCTGTTCAGGCCTAGTGGCTGGAGGCTGGTGATCGGGCGGACAGTCGGCACTCACCCTTCCATGTCCTGCCTTGCTGGGGCATGTCTCCCACTTCCTCTTCTCTCTGCAATTTCGGAGTGGGCTCGGGGAAGGCTAAAAACCCCAACATTTGGCGCCCAACGTGGGACACGAAAGGACGGACGAAAAAGTACCGGCGGATCAGGCCAAGCATGTCTCAGGGTGCATACCCCCCCGAAACGATGGGGCAGGCAACTTCTAAGGATGACAAGCCTGCGCTTAATGCACTGAGACTTATGCTTAAGAGCCGAGGTTTAGAACTATTAGACCCTCAAGCTGAGAGAGTTTGGACCACCCTTGTAAGGGTGGCACCCTGGCTCCCTGTTGGTGACCTTTTTAATTGGTCCACTTGGGACTGTGTGTAGCAACTGGTCCGAAAAGCAGAAATAAATCAAGGGGAAGATACCCCTTTGGTAGTCTACCCACCTTGTCAGCCCTTAAGGCATGATTTCGGTGTCCCCAGCCCTCGCTGTCCTGCCTAGTGGCCCCACCTGGTCGGGGAACTGAAAAACGACCTCCAGAGGCAAGTCATAAGTCACCTTCAAAGGAGGCCCCGCCCCCATCTCCGGAAATGAATGGGAATGCTTTGCGGAAGAGCATTTTAAGTGACCTAAGAAAATTTATCCCTCATTGCCTAGACATACCTCTGACCCTTGGGCTAGCATTGACCCACCCAAGCCACCAGTAGGGGGGCTTTAGATCCTGACCCTCCACCTTCCCATTACCAGGCTTTTCCTGTAAATGTTAACCCTGGTGGAAATTGGCCCACTGCGTGTATCCCTGGGAGCACCAAGACCTCAAGGAACTTAAAAAGGCAGTCTCTGAGGATGGGCCTAATTCTCCTTGGGCCGAAGCCATCCTCTAGGGACTCACACACCAGCCCTGTACCACTCAAGATTGGAAGAGTTTATCCAAGGCAGTTCTCCCCGGTCCCATGTTTCTCAAGTGGTGCGCCTTCTTTAAGGAAGAACGCCACGTTCAGGCGAATAGAGACCAATCTGCCAATCCTCCCATCCGTATAACATTTGGGATGCTCTCTGGAACTAATGATCAGCTTGCTACAGGGCTCCAACAGGCAGCCATTCCCACCCCTTATCAGGAGCAAGTGAGGGCCCTGGAGCTAGCGGCTTGGAAAAAGCTAGAGGAAGGCCCTTCGGAGCCACCAATCTCCGGAATTACCCAGAGGGCTAATGAAGATCTCTCCTCCTTTGTAGACAGGGTTGAAAAAAGTTTACAGCGCAAATTCCCCCCAGGCCCCTTGTGGGACCAATTTGTTAAAATGCTAGTCTGGGAAGGGATGACTTCAGATCATAAATTAGCCTGTGCTGGATTAAAAAAGCGATCCATAGAGAAATGGATTGTTGTTACTAAATATGTGGGGACCCAAGCCCACCAGTCACAGGCCCTGGTAACTGCCTTGCAGGCGCAAACCGCCTCCTTCCCTTTTGGGGGCGTGATCCCCGATCCAAAAGTCAGAGATAAAGCATGCTCCAGGTGAGGTTCAAACTCACCGCCTCGGCATTGCTCTGCATGTCCCGCGTGTTGACCGATTGCACCACTAGAGCTCCTACAACAAGCACAAGATCTTCATGATCTTACTCATCTTAATTAGAGAGGTTTACATCACAGGTTTCCTTCCATCCGTATCAAGGATTTAAAAAGGATTGTCAGAACCTGCAAATCTTGCCTGCTGTTTTTGCAAGTCCCGCCCCTCCAATCCCCTGGAGTCAACCCGAGAGGCCTCAAACCAAATTGCCTTTGGCAAACTGATGTTACTCACTATGCTGCCTCTGGAAAATTAAAATTTATTTTTGTCTCTGTGGACACCTTTTCCCATGCCTGTTGGGCTACAGCCCACTTGGGAGAAAGAGCCAAACATGCACAAAGCCACTTCTTGTGATGCTTTGCTATTTTAGGGATTCCTCACCAAGTGAAGACCAATAATGGTCCATGCTTCACTAGTAAGGCTCTACAGCACTTCTTTCTCAGATGGCACATAAGCCACACCACAGGGATCCCTTACAATCCCCAAGGCCAGGCAATTGTTGAGAGATATAATAAGACCCTTAAAACCATGTTACAAAAACAAAAAGGGGGAATAAGCCCCCATGACCAATTAAGAATGGCACTACTCACTCTAAATATTTTAAAATTTTCAAAAAATCAGCCCCTAACAGCTTTTCAAAGACATTGGACTAATCAAACGCCTTATACTAAGATTGAAGTATGCTGGAAAGATCCATTAATGGGGCAATGGCGTGGACCAGATCCCCTCATAAGTTTAGGCAGAGGGTTTGGATGCATATTCCCTATAGGGAACCCAAACCCGATCTGGGTCCCTGCACGCAATTTGAAATTTTGCCCTCAGGTGGACGATGACCAAGACCCCAGAACAAGCCAAACCTCTATCTAATAAAGGAAGGAAGGAGATATGGTGGCTATGCAACCACCTTAGCCGTGTGCTCATGCATCCTCGATGTAGAGGCAAAGGCAAACATAAGAGAAAAAGACAACCCAAGAGTGCCATCCACTCTTGAGGGGTTCCCTGTGTTTTCTCTCCCCTAAGGAATGTGCCCGCTGCACCGCCCCTGGTGGACATTCTGCTTGCTGGTGACCGGCCTCCTCATCATTACCCTGCTTGCTACTGTTATTGAGTTGATTCTCCAGAACCTCCTGGAAGACTTGAAACACGAAAACCTCACAAAAGACTGAAGGGTTACCCATAGACTTCTCCTGCTGATCCATCCAGCTCGAGTTGAACCTCTACAAGGACAAAGGACTATCTGACACTCTGAGATCCTCAGAAGGCCAAAAGGATACTGAGATAAGACCCAAAATGCCCCCTTTTGTTCTTGTTACCCTGTTGTTTATGGGGGCACCTATAGCCAGGCTTGGGGTAATTGGTGTCAATCTTGTGGGGTGACCCTTGGATTCATACAAGCTACCTGTTATATTGCCAAGTATAGTTGTACTTCAGGAGACAATTATTATTATGTAGCAGTCTTAATTAAGAGTAACACTCAAGGATGTCCCGGATATGTTGGGCAAACTGTATGTTGGAGCAGGCCCAAACCCTGGCCTCCCATGTCGTCGGGTGAACTGCCCTGCTCCTGCAATCAGCAGGGTGCCTCAATTGTTATTTATAGCTTTGTCCAAGTCTACTGCTACGAGAGTGCCACTAAATTGGACTGGGATATCCCTTGGAAACCATGCAGGTTATATATGTCCTGGGACCCAAGGAGAAAATATTTGCTGGAATTTGAGACCACCCATTTAGACTCATCAAACTGTCCTGCTCTAGAGCCCCATTCAGAGATTGTGGTCTCTACTCCCTATAGGAAAGTAGGCTGCCTTGAGGGCAATGGTACAGAAACTTTAGGAACTATTAATCCAGATTTGTGCCGTAAGAATTATACATTTCCACCCTCCCTGAAGGAAGAGGAATTAGAAAGGAGGCAAAAAGAGAATAATTACAACTTCCTCTGGAGAGGCTTGGGAGGACGGCTTCCTTATATTCTCCCGTTAGCAGTACCCCTGTTTACTGTTTTTCTGTTGCTTTCCTTCGGACCTTGCATTGTCAATAAGTTAATAAGTTTTATCAAAAACAGGATGAACACTGTACACCTTATAGTACTTAAGCAACAATATCAATCCCTACACAATCCAGCTTGGGAACCATACGAATACAATCACAAAGATTATCAAGATGCTGTGACCATGATCCCATAATGGGGATATAGGCTTATATAGTAGACTAGTTGTGGTGACCCCTGCCTTGCTTAAAAGTTAACTAATTAATTCGGCCTACTAGAGGTTTCGTGACCTAATTGACGCTGACATCCCGAACCATTAGATGTCCAATCTCCAATAGAGGTGACTCTGGTGGGGTTCGCTCTTCTCTGGTCAGCGACTAACCTCCACTTAAAACAAAAAAGGGGAAATGTAGGGCCTTCTAATCTAAGAAGTAGCCTTTAAATGCATTGCCAAGATGGCGCTCGCCAGATGAGCATGGGGTGGTGCCCAGGCATTTTGGCGGGCTATGATGTTAGTCTACCTGTGTTCCGGGTATCTCCCTATTGGTGGCGTGAGTCTTCCGGGATCATGATCAGCTCGTGGACACTGTTTGCTTGCATTGTGTGCCTTCCAAGAGCTTGTGACTGCTTGGCCTTTATGCTGATTGTCCCATGAGTGTTATATATGCTCTGGTGTTTCAGCAATAAACGAGTTCCTGCTTTGACTGAGCTCCCTGTCGCATCTGTTTGTCTCCGGTTCAGGCCTACTGGCCAGAGGCTGGTGAACGGGGCAGGCAGTCGGCACTCACCCTTCCCAGTCCTGCCTTGCCGGGGTGTGTCTTCCCCTTCCCGTCCTCTCCACAGGTTCAGAGGGGCCTCGGGGAAGGCTAAAAACCCCGACACATCTTGATAGAGAATATGCCCCTGCAGATCCAGCAGGATGAATGTTAGCAAGAGCCACAGCTTGTGGCATTTTGGGTGACTAATGATGCTGATGCATGGGGACTGTTTTACGTTCTAAGTACCTGCAGTGACCTACCTCTGCATACTGCAGAAATTGCAACAATACTCATCACTGTCTTTGAGTCCAGGAGTGAAGTTGGCTCTAGTCTTCAAAATTATAATAATATTGTGGATATTGTTACAGTATGCCTCTGAAGACTGGGAGATGCACATGGTTTCCTCTGGGACAGCATCCATGTGTCATAACAAGGGGCTAGCCAAAGGCCTTTGGGGGAAAAACTGGTTTGTGGAGTATTATGGCTCCTTTCTTTGGATGTTATTTCTTTCATTATTATTACCATCTGTATTTACTCAGTGCCCCAGAAACCACAGATGTGCTGTCTACAGGAAATCCTAATCTAGCATCTGGACAAAATATTTGGGTTATTGAATCATAATAATCTATTTACTATTTTTATTACATAATATTTTAGAACATCTACTAGGGATAATTAGTTCTTTATTCCTTCTTATAGTTCCCTTTTTTTTGGATTTTATTTATTTATTTGTTTTACTAAGGTGTCGTTGAAATACACTCCTATGAAGTTTTCACAAGAAAAACAGAGTGGTTACTACATTCACCCTTATTATCAAGACCCCCCCATACCCCATTGCAGTCACTGTGCATCGGTGTAGTAAGATGCCCCAGAGTGCCTACTTGTCTTATCTGTGCTAAATGGTCTTCCTCATGATCCCCCCCACACACCATGTGCACTAATCATAATATCCCTCAGTCCCCTTCTCCCTCCATCCCCACCCGCCCTCCTCCACCCCTCCCTTTTGGTAACCACTAGTCCCTTCTTGGAGTCTGAGAGTATGCTGCTATTTTGTTCCTTCAGTTTTGCTTCATTGTTATACTCCACAAATGAGGGAAATCATTTGGTATTTGTCACTCTCTGCCTGACCTATTTCACTGAGCATAATACCTTCTAGGTCCATCTATGTTGTTGCAAATGGTAGGATTTGTTTCTTTCTTAGAGCTGAGTAGTATTCCATTGTGTATATGTACCATCTCATCTCTATCCACGCATCTACTGATAGACACTTAGGTTGCTTCCATATCTTGGCTATTGTAAATAGTGCTGCAATAAACATAGGGTTGCATATGTCTATGAATCTGAGAACTTGTATTCTTTGGGTAAATTCCTAGGAGTGGAATTCCTGAGTCAAATGGTATTTCTATTTTTAGTTTATTGAGGGACCTCCATATTTCTTTCCACAATGGTTGAACTAGCTTACATTCCCAGCAGCAGTGTAGGAGGGTTCCCCTTTCTCTGCATCCTCCCCAGCATTTGTTGTTCCTCGTCTTTTGGACATTGGCTATCCTAACTGTTGTGAGGTGATATCTCATTGTGGTTTTAATTTGCATTTCCCTGATAATTAGCGATGTGCATTGCATTCTAATTGTAATAGCCCTTCTCCCCCCTTATCCCATCAAATCCCATTCAAACAGGTAAACACTAACCAGTTCTGTTATGCACTGTATTTAAATAGATAAGGCTCGAATCTAACAGTTCTTTTTAATTTTCCAAAAGAATTTATTTTGGAACTAGAGTATTTGTTGTTCTAATATTAAATTAAGTTTGTGTTGAGGGGCCTGTGAAACCAGTAAGGGACAGGAATAACCATTATAAATATATATGTACCCAACACAGGAGCACCTAAATGTGTGAAACAAATACAAATAGAACTAAAGGAGCAAATAGTGATTCTATAGTGTCTTACTACCCTGATTGACAGTGATTATAATGGGGTATGTGGTAGGGACTTGATAATGGGGGTATGCAGTAAACAGAGTGTTTGCTCATGTGGTTGTATATTAATGGTGCCCTAAAAGAATAAATAAATAAATAAATCTACAGCATAATCCATATAAGTTGTTTGCTGAGATAGAAAATGGTATATTATTTTAACCTGCATTTGTTTGATAACTAGTAAAATAGAAATTTTGAATGCTCATTGTCTAGTTCTCTTTCTTTAAAAAAAATATGTTTCTCTTTGCCTGTTAGGGTATCGATCTTTGTCTTCCATACATGTAATTGTATTTATTTCAATGTACAGTATGAGTTAGGGATCAAACCTTCTTACCCCTTCCCCTTACAGTAGTTCAACAGTGGTCATTACTGAGGAATTTTAGGGGATTTCAACAGAGCATTCACTCCAAAGGACATATCAACCAGACAGAAAATAAGTAAGGAGACAGAGGCACTGAACAACATATTAGAACAGTTGGACCTAACAGACATCTACAGAACACTAAACCCAAAAGCAAGCAGGATACACTTTCTTCTTAAGTGCACATGGAACATTTTCAAAAACAAATCATATATTAGGCCACAAAAGGAGCCTCAGTATATTAAAAAACATTTAAATTGTACCAACTAGCTTCTCAAACCACAAAAGTATGAAACTAGAAATAAATTATGCAGGGAAAACTAAAAGTGCAAAAACACATGGAGGCATTAACAGCCTGCTCCTAAACAATCAATGGATCAATGACCAAATAAAAACAGAGATCAAGCAATATATGGAGACAATTGACAATAATTCAACACCGCAAAATCTGTGGGATGCAACAAAGGCTGGGAGAGTATTTTTGTAAACGACATATCCAACAAGGGGCCAACATCCAAAATATATAAAGAATTCACACGCCTCAACACCCAAAAAACAAATACCTGGCTTAAGAAATGGGCAGAGGATATGAATAGAGAAATCTCCAAAGAAGAAATTCAGATGGTCAATAGGTACACGAAATGTGCTAATTGTAGCGGGGGTGGGGGGAATACGGGGAAGGCAGTATAACACAGAGAAGGGAAAACAAGAAGAAATGTAAGTGAAATGTCAGTGAAAGAGAAATACAGTTGCTCTCACTTACATGAGGACTCCAAAGAGACTGGACTCAGACACGGAGAACGGGCTGGGAGGCGAGCAGGCAGGGGTAGCGGGAGATGGGGAAAGTGGTCAACAGGGGCAAACCCCCTGCTACAAGGTGAAGAATCCCTAGCAGGTGTGTTTGTGGGTCAAGGGGAACAAGGCAAGGCCCATCCCGGGGCCTCACCCCACTTGGGCGGGGCTGCTGCGGGAGCCTCACTAGGGCGGGTTGTTAGACGGTTTTCAGAATCTTTGCCGATTTGACAGGTGAGAACTTGTATCTCATTTTAGTTTTCATATTTTTATTGAAATTTGAATATTAAAAATTTTCAGTTAACTATTTTAATTCCTTCTTTGATGAAATAATCTGTTTTTATCTTCTGCCTGCTTTATATAGCAGTATTAGACTTCCTTGATTTGTAAGAAATCTTTATATTAAGGAATTAACATATATTGATTTTAAATACTTTCCCAGTTTGGCCTTTATCTTGAAATTCTTTTTGTAGAGAAGAACTCATTATTAAGTAGTCTCTCTATTGAGGTTTGCTTCAAGAGTTCATTTGTGCCCAGGGACCTTGACCAGCAGTAGGGTCATTCCAGTGATATCTAGTTTAAAAAAGGGCCATTTTTATATTTACCTATTTAAATTACATAGGAATCTAGCCTGAGAAAATACATGACATTTGGATAAACATTTATATTTAAAACTGTTCATCACAGTGTGATACTAAAATCATAAATGATATAATGTTTAGCAGTAAGAAAATTAAACAAATTAAGATTTATCTGTTTGAGAAGTATCATGAAGCCATTAAAATTTTCTCAAAAAAAAATACGTGGTTAACTAAATATCCCATGTTTTAATTTTCATGTCTTTGAAACTTGGGCACTAAAATGTCTTATTAGCATTTACATTTCCTTTTTTCTGTTGTATTGAGTTTTATTTTGGTATATATAACATTGTATTAATTTAAGGTGTACAACATAATGATTTGAGATATGTATATATTTTGAAATGATCACCACAAAATTTATTTAAATCCATCACCTCACATAGTTACATTCCTTTTGTCCTTCATGTTGAGGACATGTAAGAGATATCTCCTCTCTTATTAACTTTCAAATACACAATACGGTATTCTTAACTGTGGTCACCATGCTGTATATCAGAGTCCCAGGAATTGTATTAAGATGGCAAATATTTTTTAAAATGGGCATGTCCATACTCCACTGAGGGAGCATTAACTGCTATATCCTTTCTGTAAGGCAATCAGGCAAAATACACACACACACGTATGTATGTACACACACATATATATGTATACACACATGTATTTTAAAGCCCTGAAAATACCTATACTCTCTGATCTAATAAATATGCTTCTGGAATTTTCATAATACAAAATCAAAGATACGCAAAAACGGCATATGTTCAAAGATGTTTGTTTAAAAGGAACCAAAATGCACAACTAAATTACAGACTTCCACAGGCTGCTAAAAATCATGTTGTAGAAGAATATTTAAGATCAGAAAGATTGCTCACATTATCTAGAAGGGCAAAAGTAGAATATAAATTATATGTGTAACAAAACTCGAAGGATCATATTCTCCCAAATGTAAATAACTGGCTATCTCTGGAAGATGAGGATTATACGATTTATTTATGAGTTACTAAAGTTCACATATATTACTTTCAGAATTGAAAAAAAGATCATTCACTCATTCCTCCAAGAACCTGTGATGTCCCACACAGAGGTTACAGTAATACACAACAACTGACTCTCGAGGGGCTTACACTGCACAGTGGGGAACGAAAATACATGCAAGCAAGGAATGGTCAAGGGACTTTCAGGGGACATAAGTTCTATGAATAAAATAACAGAGAGCACAGTGAGCATGGTGGGAGAGGAGTGGGGCACTTATATCGGTAGTCAGGGAAAGGGGTAGAGGCTGAAGCATTTAAGGGAGGAATACGAGAACTGTACGGCGAGAAGGAGGTGGTCACACAGTGCTCTGAGGCCTGTGCCCATCGGGACAAGTGCAAAGACCTAAAGTGGAGCTAGCTGGGCAGCTCGAGGAATGGGAGGAGGGCCAGGGGTTAGGGAGGGCAGCAAGGGGGCAGCTTAGGGGCAGAAGCACCAGACCACAGAAGGCTTGCAGGTCCTGCTGAAGAGTCTTGTTTCAAAACAGCGGCAGCCCTGGAAGGGATTTTGAAGAAGGGGTAAAGTGTTCCGGTGTCCTTAGCTAAGGAAGAAATGTGAAACAGACACACACAGGAGGAAGACCGTCTGACAGCAAAGGGCACCTGGGCAGCTGGCGGACTGCCCGAAGCTGGGGAGCCATGAGGGTGCTCCCCTATGGCTCCTGTTGGGCCCGGTCCCAGCAACAAGCTGGTTTTGGACTCCAGCCTCCCCACTTGTGAGTTAAGACATTTCTCGCCTTTGAAGTCACCCAGTCTGTGCTGTTGTGTCACAATGGCCTCAAGTGATGACACAGGTTCCGTGTGTGGGAGGGATCTATGATTTATTTCTGGGCAATGGGACGCAGCAGAGAGGTGGGACAGCTCCCTTGATGCAGTGTGTTTTATATAAGCCTCCATCTTGCTAGCAGACTCATTCTAGAGGCGCCTGTCCTTGCCGGCTGTGAAGAAGCACGTTGCTACGAGACCTACCACCACAAAAACTGCAAGAAATTTAATTCCACCAATAGACACGAGTGGAGAAGCAGATCCTCCCCTCGCCAGGCCTCCAGGTGGGATCATGGCCTCGCTGACACCTTGAGCACAGCTTCATGAAAGACTGCAGACAATCCAGCTAAACTGAGCCTGGACTTCTGACCACAGAAATCCTGAGAGAACAAATGCATGTTGTTGAGCTGCTATGTTGTTAGTAATTTGTTACACAGCACAGAAAACAAATACACTTGAACTGCCACATAGCAAAGTGGCTCTGCACTCCCTCTGGGCACAGTCAATGGTGAAAGCTGATTCCTGTGAGTGTTTTCATGCATGCCTCAGAGATTCCCACCACTGGGGCCCTCCTGCCATCCCCTTTGTGTGGCACATGCCTCTTCTCATGTCAGTTTCTTGCAGCTCCTTCCCCTGGAAACTAGTGACCTCCTCTTGGTTCTTGTGCAAGGGTCCCTGTGGACAGGGACAGACTTCCAGCACTTCAGCATCTTCCCCCAGGAGGCCTACATCTGGTCACAAGTAAACACACAGGGACAGTGTGGCCCAGCTGACTTCAGGGGGGCTGGCTGTTCTCAACATGGCAGCCCTCTCATCAGCCTGTCCCTCTGCTTCAGCTTAGCCTCACAGCAGCCCAAACCAGCAGTGACATGGCCCCCCAGTGACAGGGCTGCACTAGGCAGCGCAGGGACTGCTGAAAGCACCCCTCTCCAGGCTGGGGTGAAGGGCTGGGCACGAGCAAGTCACTGCAAGTCACACCACACAATCTCCTCACCAAGCTTTCTTCTCCATATTTTGTGCTTATTTTTTTAGTCCTTGATCTGGTTCAAGAGCCCAAGACTCTCAGAATCACTGAGCACTTGCTGTGTGAATTCTGGGGCAGGGGGTCTGTCTCACAAGCACTCTGGTTTGCAATGCCTGTTGTGTGAAAAACTGCGTGAGAATGGAGGCAGGAAAAGTGGCACTTTTAAAAACCTGTTGCTTTTAGTATTCATAAGTCATAAAATAAGGAAAGAGCATAATTTAGTGTTAATGTTACTATTCATTTCTAGTTGACATTTGTAAAAATCAGTGATGTTTACATTCTTAGACAACTGTCAAGATATGAGCTCTATTTAAAAATGCTTCAATAGCTAGTATCCAGAAGATAGGAAAAAACAAGTGTTGGTGAGGATGTGGAGAAAAGGGAACACTTGCACTCTGTTATTAAGAATGTAAATTGGTGCAGCCAATACGGAAAACTATATGGAGGTATCTCAAAAAATTAAAAATAGAAATACCAATCGAACATTTCCATTTGGGTATTTATCTGAAGAAAATGGAAATACTAATTTGAAAAGAAATATGCACCAACATGCTCATTGTGGCATTATTTACAATAGTCAAGATATGGAAGCAACTTAAGTAACCATCAATAGATGAATGAATAAAGAAGTGTAGTATATATATGTGTATGTGTGCATGTGGGAGTATATACACACATGCACAGAATGGAATACTATACAGCCACAAAAAAGAATGAAATCTTGCCAATTGAAACAACATGGATGGACTTAGTGTGTATTATGCTAAGTGAAGTAAGTCAGACAGGAAAAGACATATACCCTATGATTTCACTTACATGTGGAATCTATAAAACAAATGAAGGAACAAAACACAGGAATGGACTCATAAAAATGGCACAATCTGGTGGTTGCCAGAAGAGAGATTAAAGGGATGGGCAAAAGGAGAAGGGGATTAAGAGGTACAAATTCCATTTATAAAGTAAGTCACAGAGATGAAAAAGCACAACATGGGGAATATCGTCAACAACATTGCAATAACTTTGTGTGGAGACAGACAGTGACTGCACTTATTGTGGTGAACACTTTGTAATGAATATAAACGTCAGATCCCTGTGTTGCATATCTGAAACTAACACAATACTGTATGTTAACTACACTTCAATATAAAAATTTTAAAATGATGATTCAAGACTTTCAAACAAATTTACCTGTTGTAGCACATACACAGAAATATAGGAGACAGAAGCCAAGGAATCAAAATATTTTGCTTTATGTCAAAGCTGCAATTCCAGGTGGCACAGCAAAAGGGCCTTATTTAAAATACAAGGTTCATTCATTCATTTATAGAGCAGATGTTTATTCAGTACTTTCTAAGTGATAGGCTCTATTTTCTTTAGACTTTTTAAATATTTAATTTTGATTTTAGAGAGATTTAAAAAAAGTGTATGCATGAAAAGGAAAATACACAACAGTATAAGTCTTAGAAATGCCTATTTCCCCAGAATTACCTGTAAAAGCATTGCTGTAGTATCTAGACAGGGTCTGCATGATGTCTTTTGAGTGTTGGGTCCACGGCACTATCTTTCTGTAGGTTTTTACACGATGGACTAGTTGAGAACCCCCATACTGAAGGGGCAGAGTGTCCCCGTGATCTTCATAGAGCTCCTCAAACAACCTAAGCAAGAGAAAAACAAACATTAAAGAATTTTATCAAAAGTATTATTATACATTATTCATGTAGCCACAGATCCAAAATAAGATTTTTACTTTATAAACTCCCCTGGGCCTGTCCTTTCAAGTAGACTTTTCAACATCTTGAAGATAAATAAATGCAAATACAAAATATATTTTATAGTAATAGCCCAATAAGCAACAGAGTCACAGAAAACATTAAAAGAGAAGCAGGAGCACCAAAATAACACACCACAGCCAGGCCCAGGTGGCTCTGCCTTCACTGAGGGACCCCCATCTGCAGCCTGCAGGTCAACTTATCTCCCATGATGGGTTTTCTGTTCTCTCTGGATTGCCTTTGGGAAAAAGGGATGTGCTCTTGTCACAGGTGAATAAGATGTCTTTTCTCCTAGAAACACGTTGGAAAGTTGTGCATCTTCAAGTGTTTGTTAAGATTTTCAGTGCAGTGATATCTATGCATCTGCCATTTCTAAATTGACCACTTTCCTTGACAGCCTTATGATTATCTCAGATAACCAGTAACAACTAGTGCTGTATTTTCGAGGAACAGTACATCATGCAATGCCATGGATCCAGTGGGCAGAGATGAAACAGTGGAGATTTCTTTCATCCTTCCTTCTCAATCTTCTGTAGGTCTTATATTCATAATTCATAATGTATGAAGGTCCCCTACCTTCTTCCCTAATGCAGTCTGGACCTTTTTTTAAAGAAACCCACTAGTTTGGACTTATTTAAAGCATTCTGCATTTATCTAAAAAAACACAGTGTTTATTGATAGTTAACACAAACAAAAACCATGGCAACACATACAAGAAATATTTATTCCAGGATTAACTTGAATAATGTTGTTGAGCAACATGGTTCCGAGGGGCTCAGAGGGGAAACCCATTCACCAAAGTGCGCGTTATTCCCCAGGCTGGCTTCCAGCCCTCCGGCCTCAAAACGTGGAAAGCAAGGCTCCCCTGACTGCATCTGCGTCAAACTGCAGGTGCGGCTAGTCAATCAGCCCCAGGGAGTACAGCTGATAGGCCAGCGGGCATTTGCCCACCATGAACTGCGCTGTGTTGGTGCGATCTAGGCAGTCCACACAGTTGGTGCAAAGAATGCCAGTCTAAAGAGAAACACCTGAAGACTTTCATTTTCAGCCAGCAAAACTACATCCATCATACTTTAGATTTCTTCTCAGAAGTAGAAGAAAAGCTGTAGGCAGTATTATACCTGAACAAACAATGAAGAATGTTTCCTCAATGAGAAAAGTTTCTCTCTGCTGCTCACTTACTACTCTGCAGCATCGCTGCACGTTCTAGTCTATGCTTGAATTTTATTCTTTAGTTAAACAAGATAAAACAAGCTGCTCACAGTTTCCACATGCACCAATTAATAAAATATGTGCTTTTTTCTGATATATCATCTTTACTGTATAAACCAAATTAGTTGTTGAGGCCGTAACATGCTTAAAGCTTAATTCAAATATATAGTGATTGTATTTGGCTCATCTTCAAAAGTCATCCTAATTTGTTCTTGTCACATTCCTGTTTATGTCTATTTCCAATAATAAAACTTAAAGAGAAAAAAATCCATGGGCCATTATTTTTTTCTTTTTTTTTAATTTTATTTATTTATTTTTTATATAATTTATTTTATTATCATTAATTTACAATTACATGTGCAATATTACGATTATTAAACTACCCCTTCATCAGGTCCCCCCCACCAACCCCATTACAGTCACTGCCATGGGCCATTATTACTTTAGCTGCAAATCCTTTGTAAGAGTTAAACAGGAGCAGTAAGGCTTTTAAAAAATCATTCTTAAATGATTAACAATTTTGCATTAAATAGGAAGCGTCCCTCTCCATGACCACTTCCAGAAAACATCATACACTGAATACAGATTCCAGTCATTATTAATATAACGTCATCCATACCTTCAGGTGGCCAGTGGGAATCACACATGCTCCTAGTTCACTCCACCTGTTTAAAAATACATACTTACAAGGTCTTTATTATGATCAAAGAAAGTAATAGAGCTGAATGCGTCTGAATAATCAGCTGATTCTACTTTCTGTCACTCTTCCAAGTAAATGAATAAGCACATAACTAAGATGGGTACTGGCCACGGCCTCCCCAGGGACAGCCAGGGAAGGAGCCTCCTATCTGCCCCCGTGCCCCGTGTGCTGGCACTGTCACCCATGCCAACCACAGTCTCTCCTGCTTTAACTGAAGCCCATGTCCTGCTTGGTCTCTGCAGACCTGAGTAATCACAGGGAAAATTTTAATAAAACCCCCGGGCCTTATCCTTTCCCCGCAACATTCAGACTCTCCCCTCCTCCAGCTCTTTTTTATGGTACTTTGTTATGTTCCTTTGCCTATTTTTACAGGCTTCCTTATTATTTTCCCTCCTATTTATGTTCTCCAAGTGCTAATGAATGCATGGGGATATGTTCTAAGTACTGTAAAATGATATTAATATCTTATTTTAATTAATAAAATATTTTGATTATTTAAAAGAAGGCATGGCCCAGAAAGGAGCTGACAGCAGGCCTGATGGCTGCTGGCCTCTCACAGGCTCCCTCACAAGGCCAGTCCTTGGCCGGCCCCTGGGGAGCTGGCTGTGGCCATTCTCGGGACAGAGAAGAGAGGCTTGCTGCGCCTAAACAGTGTGGTTTTGTTGAACATCCTCTTTCCTTCTGGGAGGTTGGAATTTGGGCACCTGCCAGGCAGAGGCTCTCTATGGGCCCAGCCTCCAATAATGAACCCCGCCTGGTGTCCACTACTCTCCCCTGCAGCAGCATCTCACACCTGCTGCCAGGCCAGCTGCTGGGGAATGAGGCCTGTGCTGGGCTGCTCTGCCCTTGGCTTCCTCTGCACTCTGCCCACACGCCTTTGCCCTCTGCTAGTCCTGCGCAGTGTCCTCCGACCATCACAAATCACAGCCACGAGCCCAACAGCTCATGAGTGCTTCCAGCTCTCCCCACGGGTCACTGGGCTGGGCGCTGTCTTGGGGGCCCCATCACGGGTGCCCTGAAATTCAAGCTATAACAAAAGGGTTACTTCTGAAGACATACACCCTTATAGTTGGTGGTTTTCATTTTTGTTTTTTAGCCATTATAGTATACAAAGATAAACACAGGTCCTTGATCTGAAGAAGCTCACAAAATAGTAATGAAGGAAGATTTGTGAGCAAACAACTAGAGTACAATGATAAACATTATTTTCATAAAAATGTTAGTATTTAGTCTATAAGAAAAAAATTCCTACTCCTATTTTAAACTGAAAAATAGAATTCATTGCAGGATATTTTTCTTTACAGAAATATTTTATATAATGTTGATTTCACAAGGCAAGCAAAAATGATTCCGTGGCTTCTACCCCAAGGTACATGCCTACCAGAGCCAATCCCTGCCCGCAGTGACTGTGCGTCACACTGCCCCAAGCAGCCTGTCTCCCAGAGGAGTAATTCAGCATCTCTCACACAGCACAAACTGCTCCTATTTAGAGTATTTTTATCTATAAGAGCAAAATTCTTGATTGATCTGAAGTGTTTAAATTCCATACATACTTTTCATCTGGCCGCAAAATGCTACAGTAGGAATCAGGGCGATTTACAAAGAAACCTGTTTTCTTCACCACACTTTCTGCAATCACATTCAGTCAGTCAAGAACATTACCCAGCTTGCTGAGGAGAAGAGGAAAAATTACAAAAGTGTGAAGAACCCCAATTTTAATATGCTTTTATCATTATACCTGAAGTAAATAAAGTCTACAGTAATGATAATCAGTGATTTAATTTCTAAACTCTCTTATACTCAAAAGAAATAGTGTAACAATTTCTAATTTCTAGAATACAATGTATACTCAATAACGAGCATGATTTGGTACAAAAAGATGGTAAAGAGCTGTAACACTATCAACTGCTGGCAAGCCTTAATCTTGGCACATTACATCCCTGCCAGTTTCCCAAAGCCTTTCAAGTCAGTCAAGTCTGTGCATTCAGAAACAACTGTGAGGAGGGCACAATGCACAGTGTAGGTGTTTCAGAAGAAAACGCTGGAAATAAGTTAATGTGAATGGCTCCAACCTGCAATTGGGTTTATGCTCCAGGAAGGTGTGTATGTGTGAGCCTGTGTGTATGGGTATCTATCTGCATAAAATGATTTAGAAAAAAGTACAATGAATTAAGTGCAAAACAATATAGTAACATCAAAAAAAATGAGACCTCAAACTAATCCGAGCGTTTACAGGATGCCAAGAAAATGAGTGGAAAGGCAAAGCCAGGTTAGTGAACTGCCTCTGAGGGTCGGACTTGGGAACACATGAGGGCTGCAGAAATGCTCTCTGCTGGGCCAGGGGTTATCCATCCAGCCCAGCTGGCTTCTGTCTCATCCTTAGCTGTTGAATTTGGATGAGATGAATTCTGAATAAGCACCTGAAGGTAAAAGATTGGTGGGACAGCAGCCCAGGCAGTGGGGAGGAGCAAAGGCTCAAAATGGGGCCCCAGCTGCTGCCATTGGGGCAGAGCAGGAGGTCTGGCTTCTCAGGAGCACAGCAGCACTGGGCGTAAAGGAAAGTCACTGCATTCTGGAACCATCCAGGGGATGCGGCTCTATTTTGTATTACAGTAAGTAGTCCAGACTTACTATAACTGTCAGGAGTTACTTAAGGTTCTTCCCCAAGTGAGATCACTGGGAAGTAGTGTCTGAGAAAAGTGGTTAAGCATGGAGAGAGAATGAAGTAGAAAAGGTGAAATTAATGTCGTTAAGGAAAAGTAGTGGATTAGAGATGTTCTGAAATGACTAGATACTTCAAAGAGAATTTGCAAATGGTGTAAACAGAGGGCTAATTTAAACACTGAAATGATACACCAGAAGCAAACAGCCGCTCAGTGGGTTCATGACAGAAATTTAAAGACAACATTTACTTTACCAGAGATCAGCTTCCTGCTATTTCACATCACGAGAAAAGTAAGATACCATAAGCAGACATATGACTGTCTCCTTACCTTTTGGTGAACTTGGCCATGTCCCAAGGAATATAAATAATAGTGTGCTCAGGAGGCAGAACTGGTTGAGGTATGTCACCGCAGCTACGAGTTCTTCGCTGAGGATTCTCTCATGCTTCCTTTTCTCAAAATTTAAACATTTTCATGTTCTAATAGCCTTGGACCAGAGGAACAGAATTTCACCACTTTTGCTTTTCAGCTAAGATAAAAAGCCTAAGTCTTAATATACTACAATGAAGCCTACTAAAATTGAAATAATATAAGGCAAAGAAATAAATACTTTACTGAATTAAAGTCAACAGATATAACTTTAAAGGCTAAAGGAGATCAGATTTCTTCCTTGTAACCTTCTGCAGCTTCTAGAAGCCCAGCTCACCCTCCTTGGGTCTGGCCCACACACCCCACATCATACTCTGGCAAAGCAGAACTCCCCAAGTACCAAAAGAAGGGAACCACCACCACCCCCACCCTGCCACCTCCCACCAGCTAAGGATCAGGCAGGAATCAGTGGGGCCAGATGGGAAATTCCCTGGCACAGCAGAGGGCACTTCTGCAGCCTTCATACATTTCTGAATTTTGCCCTCACAAACACCCTGCAGGCAGCCAAGGCAGGCCCTTCCTCCCCTTTCATGCTGTGGCTGAATGAAGCTGACAGGTGTTCACAGGACCACATCTGGCCCTCTGCCTCCTGGCCCGCAGGATCCCTGCAGGTATTACACTGCCTCTCATTCAAGAACGGCCAGTGCATCACTGTGCAGCTCCACGAATGGAACACTGGAGCTGCCACTAACTAGGCACGTGGCTGTGGGCAAGGTTCTCAACTTTCCTAGGCCTCCATTTGTACTCTGTATGAAATGGGGTGACAACAGTGTCTCCCTTAGAGCATCAATGTGGAGCTTAGAGATACAACACAGTAATTTCTTCTTAGTGCATCTGGCACATGGTGCGTATTAGTAAGAATGAACTATTCTTATTGTTACCCCAATCGGACCTTCACTTAGAAAGAAAGTAGCATTGGTGACGCTGACATGGGGTGGACACACTACAGCTGGCACCAAGAGATCTATGCTGCGCAGTCGCAGTGACTACTTTTCAGTGGTCATGAATTTAATCAGATAACTACTGTAGAAACAAAACAGGGTATCTATTTTGCAAAGCTAAGTCAGTGCAGTTTAGGATGAACATATAGTTTATTTTTACATCTAAGAAAATTATATACTTGGAATTTTTCTCAAAAGGACTTTAAATCAACTAGGGAAACAACTTTCTGAAATTCTATCAAATCTGACATTTTATGAGATGGAGAGAAAAGTTTATTTAATCAACCTTCAATTGTCTCCATGTAAAGAATCTGCTTTATGCATTGTCTGTTCACAGTGGACTGGTTAGTCAGCCTCCTTAGGGTCACACACCCCTTTAACAACCAAAGAAATCTTCAGATATACAAATGATTTTGCATACAGCTTCAGAAGGTTCATAGACAGCCCCCCTGCCACCCCCAACCACACACACACACACACGCAATGTCTATCCTTGGCCCGGGATTTAAAACCTCTGATAGACTTATGCCTGATCTGGGCTGACTGCCTATTGCCCCCCAGGAGCAGCATGGGAGGTGTATGGATTGTGCTCCTGGTTCTCCCAGGCACCCAGGAAGTGTTACATGGAATCTGTGGGCAGTGGGCAGTGGCTTGGACAGCTCAAGACAGAAAGCTGTCACAGCACGAGCCCACTGGGGAGACAGAGCAAGCCTGGGGGCCCTCTGTGCTGAGGAAAGGCAGGCCAATGTGCATGAGTGTCGTGACCAGAGGAGCACATCAAACCTTCACTAGATTCAAGATGATGACCAGGGAGCCAAACCTCTGAAGCATCTGGTTGAAGGGAAGGGCAGCCACGTATGCAAATGGGTCTGCCTGATCCACTGGCGAGAAAAAAGGATACATGCACATTAGAGGGCAAGAAAAAAAAATACAGGTTTTTGGTTTTTAATGTTTGTAGAAATGCAATTCATCTCATTCTAGTTGTTTCACTTCCAAAATTCCTCGAGTTTAGCAGATGTTTATTCTTCATGAATTTATTGAATTGAATGATTGCTACATTTCTGATGTGAAACATGAGTAATTTAATAGCTGACAAAATTAAAGTAAAATATAAAAGTATTCTAAAAATAATGGAAGTCTCTATTCTAAATTATCTACTTTCTAGTACTAAAACTTTGTCAAAGCCCAAGTTTTTATGAGATTCCTGTGACAGCAGTCCATCCTAAATGTGGGTAAAGAAAAGTCACTACTAAAAAGACCGTCCCACTCACGTGTAATCGGTCGCATAAGCATCATAGTTGAAATGTCCTGGGACCAGTACAAAGGAACTGATCCTCTGACTTGCATATAAGAAGAGTAACTTCCTGCAGCAAAAGACATCACAGAAGCATCGCAGAGTATCTGCTCCGTCTTCACTTCCATTGCAACATCACCGTGCAAGGGAAGGTGCATGTGAAGGTATTAGGGTTTTTTAATGGAAAACATTTTCAAGTTAACAGTGGAATTATAACTGCTATTCATAGAATGTTTTAAAAGATGTAAATACTGATCAATATTCAATGTGCACATTAGAAAAGGAAAACTATTATAATGTAACAAAGGAAGGCAATTGAAAATAGAGAATAGCCAAGGACAAAATCTAATTAAATAGCTAGCAATACAAGTAGTAGATAAGAGGACAGCTTGAGTGATATAAATGGTAGAGAGGGAGAGAAACAAAAAACAATTACATGAAATTATAGAGGAGGTTGAGAGGACCAGTGGAATATAAAAATTCAATTCCGAAAACCAAGGAGGAATGAAAGGACAAACCAGTAAGATTCAAATAATGCCTGATAGACAAAAAGGGAAAAATGGGGTCTTGAGTTAGCTTTATGTGTAAAAGTATATAAAGGTATGACAAAGAATCATTTTAGAGGTATTAACATCTACTATCCTTGGCAAATAATATAGCTGCAAAATTCTGTTTTTTCCTTAAGCACCAGTTAGAATTTTAAGAATGATGTTGCTATTTTAGTCAGGACCAAAACAGTGTCTCACTCAGTCTGTCTGCTCACTCACACGTCTGCCTGAGACTCGAGTTGTCCACTGCAAACAGATTCCCTGACTTATGGAAGCAGAGATGAATTTTTGTTATTTTTCTAGGAGTGAGCGACTAAAGACAGGGAAAAAGGGAAAGGGTCTCCCAAGCCTTCCTCTACTTTGTCTTTTCAAGGATGTTCTTACAACAGCTAGTTTTCCCCTCCACTTACTCCTTGGGTAGAGGTATTTGACTATTTTAGTCTCTAACACTACATACATACTACATTTTTTCATATATTACAGAAAAGGTTCATGTTCCCAAACAATGGTCATTTCATAACTCCCTAAGGCATTGCATAAATCTAAGCTAATTTTTCATAAAATCAGTATGTTAGTATATTTCCCTTAAGTTTCAGATACTCTAGAGAATTGTTCCCTTGATAATGTCCCAATCTAAGAAATCACACTTTGCTTCATCTGTCAGCAAAGCTGATGTAAATAAAGGTTAAAATGTCAGCACCACTGTGGTTTTTCCATCTTACCTCACAGTTCGCACCTCACTTGAGAAAACGTGTCCCAGCAAGTTTACTGGATCTTCTCGCTCTCAGAGTGACATACACTGGTCGTCCATACATCAACACCTCTTACAAATCAAGTTAAAGCTGCTCAACATTCATGACTGTCACACCAAACCCACAGAATCATTAGACCTTAAATACACATTCAAATACATCCTGCAGAGGCCCCCAAACACCAAAACCTTCCCCTGAGGATGGGACAGCAGTGGGGCTGATTGTTCTTCCAAACTGTGCAACTCTTCAGGCAGAACCAGGCCTCCCTCAGAAGCGGTTTACTGGGACTTCAGAGGAAACGGTGACCAGGAGTAGGCTTGCTAGCCCAGGGAGACCTGGCCTCTCCTGGTGGCCCAGGGAAGGGTGTAGGTGGGTACAAGAGCTTTCCTGGGCCTCAGAGGTCACACGCCTCTCAGCACATGTGCCACTGAGCAGGGCTCACCTCAGGAAGCACACACTGTATTCAGGGGCTGCCTGTGAGCATGTCGCACCCAGCAGGCCGAGTTCACTGCCTCACTGTGAACCCCGACACTGAGGGCTATTTAACCAACATTAGCGTAGTAGGTACGTCACCTTTCCTCACTTCGGAGCCTGCTTCATCTTCTGCAAGATGGGGTAAGCACTAATAAAGAAACTAATGTTATTAGGCAGTTAGGAGGACCAGGTTAGGTAATGTGTGTTAAACTGGTGCCTGGACCAATAATGTTCAATGAATCACTATTACTTCTATCATACACACTTCTAGAATTCATTAAATGCTTGATAGCTAGGAGACTGATGAGCTAAATTATAATTTATAATTTTAATCTATGGTGCTATTTGCTCTTTTAAAAAACATATTGGACTTAATATGTAAGGCCTCAGGTCAGCTCTTGGCAATATGAATCAGTCCAGAGCTGCCTTTTAGAGACTCTGGCACATCCTCTTTGGTGTCCTTGGTGGTGAAAACCTTGTGTTCTTTCCAAGTATATTTAACTTTTGGAACAGAAGAAGTAATTCAGGGCTGAATCTCATTATTCAGTGAATGATCAAGCAGATAATACTGCGTTCACTGGTTAAAATGATCATAAAGTAGTTAGCATAGTCCTTACACCTTACTCATCTTCATTTCAAAATTCCTGTCCTCACCTAGCTTCCCCTCTCCCTGACCTGCCACAAAGAAGGCAGCACTGGCCCTCGTCCAGGCTAACCCTCCAGCTGTGCCCCAACTCTGCTCCTCCAAGTGCACTGCACAAGAAAGCGTGACACTGATTAATCACATCCACTCACTTACTGGTCACAAAACAACCACTCCTTTAAAGTTTTCACCAGAGGCCTTTAAAAACCTAAGACACAGAAAAGGACATCAACTAAAAAGCATGCCAGGTGCACAAATGCCCGACATGATCTCAGAGAGACAGGAAAAACCCAAACACCACTTCTAGAAAGTACACACTGCCTTCTCAAATGCCAGAACATAGGAACACTGCATTGGAAAGACATAGCTAGAAACTAAAAGACAAGAAAAACAAGTACTTTTATGACTGAACTCAGATTAATCCAAAACTCAATTTACTTGGATTTGATCTCTTAGCCTCTTTCCAATCCAGGCCTCATTACATTATGCCTGAAGTGCTGCAACCTTTTCTTACCTGATGGCTCTTGTTCCAGTCTCATGTTAATTGATCCAGCTTTAAAATGGCTGTCAACTCAAGCTTCCTAAGTATTACTTTGTACATACTTTTTTCACCCTCTTGAAAGAAGCTTTCAGAGGTCCTAGGCCAAACCTGAAGTCCTTGGTCTGACCATCAAAGCAATCTGATCCCCACGAGGGTTCCTGCCACCACACTGTAACCCGTCGGAGATTTATGCTCAAGCCATGAGGTCACGCCTGTGGACATTTCCACCTCCATGCTCACAGCACCTTCACCACCTACACTCTCATTCCCCCACTGACATCTGTTTAGGGCCCAGCCTGTCACTTTTCCCTCGGGCTGCCGCATCCTTCCTGCCTATGGTGATTCTACTCCTTTGCTCAGGCAGGAGTGCCGCCTTACCACCTGCCTCACCTGCAGTGCACACAGCTCGTCTTCCTGCTCGTTTGCCTCCCTGCGTGCCCACACATCTGTTCAGGGGGCCTGCATTCCTCTCTGAACTGCCACCATATGGCACCCTGGGTGAGCGCTCCTGCTTGGTGCACAGGATTGTATGATCTTATGATTTGTACATAGCTTTCCACAAACTGGTAGGGCCTAAGTTTAATAATATGTATCTTAATTTTTTAAAAAAAGGATACTTGAATGCCCACAGAACCCATGAATGATATACAACAGCCAGTCACAATGCACACTGTTTTTAATTACATCCAGAAGTTCACCATTCCACACATACTTCATGTAAGACTCACTACAGATCCCAAACACACCTGAAAAGCAAAAGTTGGTGTCAGAAATAAGGAAACTAGTTGACATTTAACTCATTGTTAAATTCTTAAACTTCTGTTTTTAACTTCAAAATAAGGCCTGATAAACAACACTGCCATTTTCAGAGGCTGTCATCCATATCATCACACAGAACACTGCTTATTCTGTACCTGGTCAAAGTATAAGCACACTTTCTGGTTTTTGAGCTTTTAACCTGAGAGAAAAGAAACAACAGGAAAATTGCAGATGTGTGTACAAACACAGGAATATGCCAGGAGACACCTGGCATGTGGCAGGGAGTGCCACCCCAGGGCCAGGGGGCTTGGGTCCAAATCCCACCCTGCCTATCAGCATCAGGGCTACAGGTGTGACTGAGAGAGTGGTTCACTGTCTCAGTGTCCCTGTTACCTCAACTGTTATCTGTGTTGTGTGTTTGCTGTGAAGATGAAATAGCTGGGAAGGCACATGACGTGCGGAGAACAGCCTGGCACATTACTGATGCTTCCGTAAGTGGTGATCACTGCTTTATCAGGCCTTCTCTGTAGGAAGAAATTAACCCCATCACACTTGATTTCAGCATACCCAGATACATTTATTAAACATCAATTAGCCTTACAAAACTCCTATGAAGTGCAAAACAAGAAACAAGTACATTTATAATAACTTAAAACATTCTAACAGTTCTGGATAACAGGTAATCAACACTATTCTTTCCAAAACATGATATGTTAAAAGTGTTTATATACTATGACAACTACACTTTGGGTTCATTCATAAAAACTGAACCTCCTCTGCCCTTTCAGACATTACACAGAGCAAGAACAGTGCAGATGTGGACTGCAGTCATACCTCTGCCACCTACCAGCTCTGTGACCTTTGTCAAGTTACTTAACATCTCTGAACCTCAATTTTCTGAGTTGCAAGGTGATGACACTACTACTCACCTCAGAGACAACTGTTCAGATTAAATAAAATATCTGCAAAGTGATTAATAACAGGACTTGACACAGGAGGGACTCTTTAAAAACTGTATTCTTTTCCTTTCCTACCTACCTGTGTACATCATGCCCTCACTCTGTTTCCTATCAGTTTCCCCGAGTGGTAGAATAATTCCATGGCTCCAAAGACATTCTATGGCCTAATCACCAGAACCTGTTAATATGTAATGTCACATGGAAAGGAGGAACTAAAGTTGCAGACAGAATTAAGGTTGCTCATCAGAAGACCTTGAGATGGGGAGGTGAGCCTGGACCGTCCTAGAGGGCCCAGTGTAATCACAGGGTCACCCTAAGTGAAAGAGGAGGACACAGGTGTGAGTGTCGGCATGATACAGTGTGGCAGAGAACCTTTTCCAGCCTTTTCTGGCTTTGGAGAGGAAGCGGGCCATGAGCCAGGGACCGGGCAGCCTTGAGATGCTGGAAAGGGAAATAAAATGGGTTTTTCCCTAGGGTTCTTGTCAGGAAAGGAATGCAGTCCCACACACGCTAACTTCAGTCCACTGAGACCTATTCTGGACTTCAAACTTCTATGTAAGATGATACATTTGTACAGCTTTAAGCCACTAAGTGTGTAGTAATTTGCTACAGCAGCTATGAAAATACCTAATACACACTGTTTCTCATCTCTATCAAATGGAACTGCTCTAGAGATAGTAAAAGATTCAGGGGCTTTCAGTGGCTTAATTTAGATCTCAGAACAAATATTCAAACTCAGATTTGGGATGACAGGTAGCGCAAATTTAGTAATACTTCCAGCTTTCCTACCACTAAGTGAGATTTGGAGGAAATAATGCAAGCAAATGCCCAGGCACACATTCTCTTACCCTCCACCTCTCTCTCGTAGCACAGGTTACCTTCAGGTGTCTGACCCAAGGCAAACTGATGAGACTGAGATGTTCTGGGGTAGCGAGGGAACCCCAGGTTTGGCCTTAGAGCAGATTACAGCCAATCTAATAAACTATCAAGAGTCCAGGGCAGTGGAAGGGATGGCATTCAGTTTAAGCAACAGCTGAAGTCTTAGAGTGGACCAGGACCACTGACAAGTGCTAGGAGAGCCCAGACCTGTGCGAGAGAGCCCTGCCAGGAGAAACCTGCAACATTACCACGCACTCTGCCTCCGCAGCCTTATCTCCATCATGACCGTTTAAACAGCATACGGCAAGTCAGCTGAGACAGTGTTAACTTATTATGTTCCACAGCAAATCTAATTCAGCTAAACTGCTGTCAGGCTGAAATGATTCCCTCACAACATTCCCTTTGGAAATGCCTCTGGCTTTAGAGCTCTAGGCCGACCCAAAACTCTAGGCCTAAAGGTACCCATTCTGTTGTGTGACTGGTCAGTCCCGGGTCTCCAGGTTGCGGCCCCAAACCTGCAGTGGCCCTGACAGAGGCAGGGCCCATGAGGAACCCGGGGTCAAGCTGGGACCAAAGGAAGAGCAACCTCTGACCTGTGCCCTGGTCCCTCTGGACATCGGCCATGGGGCCCTAAAGTGTGGGGCCTCAGTTTCCTACTTAGTCTTTTTTTCTTTAAAAGTGGCACTATACCTACAGAGCCAAATTTTTATGAGGATTAGAGATACTGTATGTAAATGTCTAGCACACAATTGTTAAACCCACAGTGACTTTTTCCCAAAACTCAGCCCACATTGAGCTGGTCTCTCAGGAAATAAGGTGGTGGTGTATATTCTTCAATACTCAAAAGATAATTCTCCATGTAAGCCAAACCAAGTCTAGACCTACATGTACTCCATTAAAAGTGCATGAAAATTCACTAAAAAATGTCAGCACATAATTTTCTGGTTGGCCGACAAATGCAGTTACATGGCGATAAAGGTTTCTACAGAATGAACTGGTCCAGTTCATACACTGAACAACCTTATGGGAGGAAAACTCAGGTGAAGATGAGCCCGTGTAGGAAAAACATAAGGGAAACACGAGTGAAGTTCATGAGGTGCGTTTCGTGGAAGCTGCATTAAAACATAAGATGTGCTAGAAACCACCTACTGCTCCACCCTGTGTGACTAATCCTTCATCTCCAAAGATGTCAAAACTCTCCTGGTGAGTCTGGGTCATTTCAGGTTTTAACATCTCCAGGGGCATTCGCAAGACTGTGAGGTGAGGTTATACTGAAGTGAGTGCGAGAGATCATAGCTATAACTGAGAACATAACTGAAGCTTAGTAAGAATCATAAAAGCAAAATGCATTTTGCAGTCTTGACTCCCAAATGGAGTTAAAGCCTGTGAGTTAAATCACTTAGCACTGTTCTTTTACTTGGAAGCAAAGCTGTTCAAGTAAGCACTGTGAAACACACCAAACCGTGGGTGTAACTGGAAATTTAAAAACCATCACATGACTCAGGCATTTGCTTGACTAGAAACACGAAACGATGCGACTGACCTACATTCACTGATTTGCAATGTGCACTTCTGCTTTCTTTTTTTTTTTTTTTAATATAATTTATTTTATTATCATTAATTTACAATTACATGTGCAATATTACGATTATTAAACTACGCCTTCATCAGGTCCCCCACACCAACCCCATTACAGTCACTGTCCATCAGCGTAGTGAGATGCTATAGAATCACTACTTGTCTTCTCTGAGTTGTACTGCCCTCCCCGTGCCCCCCCAACATTACATCTGCTAATCGTAATGCCCCTTTTTCCCTCTTATCCCTCCCTTCCCGCCCATTTTCCCCAGTCCCTTTCCCTTTGGTAACTATTAGTCCGTTCTTGGGTTCTGTGAGTCTGCTGCTGTTTTGTTCCTTCAGTATTTTTTCTTTGTTCTTATACTCCACATATGAGTGAAATCATTTGATACTTGTCTTTTTCGGCTTGGCTTATTTCACTGAGCATAATACCCTCTAGCTCCATCCATGTTGTTGCAAATGGTAGGATTTGTTTTCTTCTTATGGCTGAATAATATTCCATTGTGTATATGTACCACCTCTTCTTTATCCATTCATCTACTGATGGACACTTAGGTTGCTTCCATTTCTTGGCTATTGTAAATAGTGCTGCAATAAACATAGGGGTGCATCTGTCCTTTTCAAATTGGGCTGCTGCATTCTTAGGGTAAATTCCTAGGAGTGGAATTCCTGGGTCAAATGGTATTTCTATTTTGAGTTTTTTGAGGAACCTCCATACTGCTTTCCACAATGGTTGAACTAATTTGCAGTCCCACCAGCAGTGTAGGAGGGTTCCCTTTTCTCCACATCCTCGCCAACATTTGTTGTTGTTTGTGTTTTGGATGTTGGCCATCCTCACTGGTGTGAGGTGATATCTCATTGTGGTTTTAATCTGCATTTCTCTGATGATTAGCGATGTGGAGCATCTTTTCATGTGCCTGTTGGCCATCTGAATTTCTTCTTTGGAGAAGTGTCTATTCATGTCCTCTGCCCATTTCTTAATTGGATTATTTGCTTTCTGTTTGTTAAGGTGCATGAGTTCTTTATATATTTTGGATGTCAACCCTTTATCAGATACGTTTTTTATGAATATATTCTCCCATACTGTAGGATGTCTTTTTGTTCTACTGATGGTGTCCTTTGCTGTACAGAAGCTTTTCAGCTTGATATAGTCCCACTTGTTCATTTTTGCTTTTGTTTCCCTTGCCCGGGGAGATATGTTCATGAAGAAGTTGCTCATGTTATGTCCAAGAGATTTTTGCCTATGTTTTTTTCTAAGAGTTTTATGGTTTCATGACTTACATTCAAATCTTTGATCCACCTTGAGTTTACCTTTGTGTATGGGGCTAGACAGTAGTCCAGTTTCATTCTCTTACATGTAGCTGTCCAGTTTTTCCAACACCAGCTGCTGAAGAGGCTGTCATCTCCCCATTGTATATCCAAGGCTCCTTTATCAAATATTAATTGACTGTATATGTTTGGGTTAATGTTTGGATTTTCTATTCTGTTCCACTGGTCTGTGGGTCTGTTTTTGTGCCAATACCAAATTGTCTTGATTACTGTGGCTTTGTAGTAGAGCTTGAAGTCAGGGAGTGTAATTCCCCCTGTTTTATTCCTCCTTCTCAGGATTGCTTTGGCTATTCGGGGTCTTTTGTGGTTCCATATGAATTTTAGAATTATTTGTTCCAGTTCATTGAAGAAAGCTGTTGGTAGTTTGATAGGGATTGCATTGAATCTGTAGATTGCTTTAGGTAGTATAACCATTTTGACAATATTGATTCTTCCTAGCCAAGAGCATGGGATGCATTTCCATTTGTTAGTGTCCTCTTTAATTTCTCTTAGGAGTGTCTTGTAGTTTTCAGAGTACAGGTCTTTCACTTCCTTCGTTAGGTTTATTCCTAGGTATTTTATTCTTTTTGATGCAATTGTGAATGGAATTGTTTTTCTGATTTCTCTTTCTGTTAGTTCATCATTAGTGTATAGGAAAGCAACAGATTTCTGTGTGTTAATTTTGTATCCTACAACTTTGCTGAATTCAGATATTAGTTCTAGTAGTTTTGGAATGGAATCTTTAGGGTTTTTTATGTACAGTATCATGTCATCTGCAAATAGTGACAATTTGACTTCTTCTTTACCAATCTGGATGCCTTGTATGTCTTTGTTTTGTCTGATTGCTGTGGCTAGGACCTCCAGTACTATGTTGAATAACAGTGGAGAGAGTGGGCATCCCTGTCTTGTTCCCGATCTTAGATGAAAAGCTTTCAGCGTCTCGCCGTTAAGTATGATGTTAGCTGTGGGTTTGTCATATATAGCCTTTATGATGTTGAGGTACTTGCCCTCTATACCCATTTTGTTGAGAGTTTTAATCAGGAATGGATGCTGAATTTTGTCAAATGCTTTTTCAGCATCTATGGAGATGATCATGTGGTTTTTGTTCTTCTTTTTGTTGATGTGGTGGATGATGTTGATGGATTTTCGAATGTTGTACCATCCTTGCATCCCTGGGATGAATCCCACTTGATCATGGTGTATGATCCTCTTGATGTATTTTTGAATTCGGGTTGCTAATATTTTGTTGAGTATTTTTGCATCTTCGTTCATCAGGGATATTGGTCTGTAATTTTCTTTTTTGGTGAGGTCTTTGCCCGGTTTTGGTATTAGAGTGATGCTGGCTTCATAATATGAGTTTGGAAGTATTCCCTCCTCTTCTATTTTTTGGAAAACTTTAAGGAGAATCGGTGTTATTTCTTCTCTATATGTCTGGTAGAATTCAGAGGTGAATCCATCAGGCCCGGGGGTTTTGTTCTTGGGTAGTTTTTTGATTACCAATTCGATTTCGTTGCTGGTGATTGGTCTGTTTAGTTTTTCTGTTTCTTGCTTGGTCAGTCTTGGAAGGTTGTATTTTTCTAAGAAGTTGTCCATTTCTTCTATGTTTTCCAGCTCATTAGCATATAGATTCTCATAATATTCTCTTATGATTCTTTGTATTTCTGTGGGGTCTGTCGTGATTTTTCCTTTCTCATTTCTGATTGTGTTTATGTGTGTAGATTCTCTTTTTCTCTTAATGAGTCTGGCTAGGGGTTTATCTATTTTGTTTATTTTTTCAAAGAACCAGCTCTTGGTTTCATTGATTTTTTCTATTGTTTTATTCTTCTCAATTTTATTTATTTCTTCTCTAATCTTTATTATGTCCCTCCTTCTGGTGACTTTGGGCCTCATTTGTTCTTCTTTTTCCAATTTCAGTAATTGTGTCTTAAGACTATTCATTTGGGAATGTTCTTCCTTCTTTAAATAGGCCTGGATTGCAATATACTTTCCTCTTACAACTGCCTTTGCTGCGTCCCACAGAAGTTGTGGCTTTGTGTTGTTGTTGTCATTAGTCTCCATATATTCTTTGATTTCTGTTTTGATTTGGTCGTTAACCCATTGATTAATTAGGAGAGTGTTGTTAAGTCTCCATGTATTTGTGAGCCTTTTTGATTTCTTTCTAAAATTTATTTCTAGTTTTATACCTTGGTGATCTGAGAAGTTGGTTGGTAGGATTTCAATATTTTTGAAATTACTGAGGTTCTTTTTGTGGCCTAGTATGTGGTCTATTCTGGAAAATGTTCCATGTGCACTTGAGAAGAATGTGTATCCTGTTGCTTTTGGGTGTAGAGTTCTGTAGATGTCTGTTAGGTCCATCTGTTCTAGTGTGTTGTTCAGTGCCTCTGTGTCTTTACTTATTTTCTGTCTGGTTGATCTGTCCTCTGGAGTGAGTGGTGTGTTGAAGTCTCCTAAGATGAATGCATTGCTGTCTATTTCCTCCTTTAATTCTGTTAGTATTTGTCTCACATATGCTGGCGCTCCTGTGTTGGGTGCATATATATTTATAATGGTTATATCTTCTTGTTGGACTGACCCCTTTATCATTATGTAGTGTCCTTCTTTATCTTTTGCTACTTTCTTCGTTTTGAAGTCTATTTTGTCTGATACAAGTACTGCAACACCTGCTTTTTTCTCTTTGTTGTTTGCATGAAATATCTTTTTCCATCCCTTCACTTTTAGTCTGTGTATATCTTTGGATTTGAGGTGAGTTTCTTGTAGGCAGCATATAGATGGGTCTTGCTTTTTTATCCATTCTGTTATGCTGTGTCTTTTGATTGGTGCATTCAGTCCATTTACATTTAGGGTGATTATTGATAGATATGTACTTATTGCCATTGCTGGCTTTAGATCTGTTACGCTGTGTCTTTTGATTGGTGCATTCAGTCCATTTACATTTAGGGTGATTATTGATAGATATGTACTTATTGCCATTGCTGGCTTTAGATTCGTGGTTACCAAGCATTCAAGGGTTGCTTCTTTACTATCTAACAATCTCACTTAACTTTCTTGATAAGTTATTGTAAACACAGTCTGATGTTTTTTATTTCTCTCCCTTCTTATTCCTCCTCCTCCATTCTTTCTATAATAGGTGTTTTATTCTTTGCCTTTAGTTAGTATTTGGATGGTCTCTTTCTTTGCTATGATTTTATTTTCTCTGGTGACATCTTTTTAGCCTTAGGTGTGCTTCCATCTAGAGCAGTCCATTTAAGATATCCTGTAGAGGTGGTTTATGAGAGGAAAACTCTCTCAACTTTCGTTTGTCTGGAAATTGTTTAATCCCTCCATCATATTTAGATGATAATTGTGCTGGATACAATATTCTTGGTTCAAGGCCCTTCTGTTTCATAATGTTAAATATATCATGCCATTCTCTTCTGGCCTGTAAGGTTTCTGTTGAGAAGTCTGATGATAGTCTGATGGGTTTTCCTTTGTAAGTGATCTTTTTTCTCTCTCTAGCTGCCTTTAATACCCTGTCTTTATCTTTGATCTTTGCCATCTTAATTATTATGTGTCTTGGTGTTGTCTTCCTTGGGTCCCTTGTGTTGGGAGATCTATGAGCTTCGGTGGACTGCGAGACTACTTCCTTCCCCAGCGAGGGAAAGTTTTCAGCAATTATTTCTTCAAAGACACTTTCTATCCCTTTTTCTCTCTCTTCTTCCTCTGGTACTCCTATAATGCGAATATTGTTCCGTTTGGATTGGTCACACAGTTCTCTTAATATTCTTTCATTCCTAGAAATCCTTTTATCTCTCTCTGCCTCAGCTGCTCTGTACTCCTGTTCTCTGTTTTCTATTCCATTAACAGTCTCTCGCATCTCATCCATTCTGCTGTTAAGCCCGTCGATCGCTTGTCTGATTTCTGTATTGTCTTTCCTCAGTTCCCTCACTTCCTCCCTCAGCTCTTGCACATTTCTGTGTAGGTCCATCAGCATGGTTATGACTTTTATTCTGAATTCTTTTTCAGGAAGACTGTGCATTTCCATCCCTTCAGACTCCCTCTCTGGGGTTGTCTGTTTGATTTTGGTCTGAACCATATTCCTCTGTCTTTTCATGGCTATAGAATTGGTCACTGATTGTTGCCACGTATGTCAGCTGGGCTCTTTAAGACTTTAGAAAGAGAAGGAAAAAAAAGAGAAAAAAAAAAGAAAAAAAAAGAAAGAAAAGAAAAAACAAAAACAAAACAAAACAAAAAACAAAAAAAAAATGCCCAATGGACGTAGATTCTGTGGGAATGGTGTAGGTGGCGCTATTGCCCCACTATTCCACAGCTGTGACTGTGCCGCTCCGCAGGGCCCTTTATCGCTCAGGCAGGGGTGGGAACGAATGGGAGGCTGTTGATCTCAGTGAGAGGTGTTAAGTATGGCTACGCTTCCTCAGTCACCAGCTAAGGCGTCTGAAACTCCCCAGGACTCCCAGCCTGCTGGGCTGAGTGTGCTGGGGTGATCCGGCTCCTCCGCTGGGCTCCTGTCTCTTTAAGACCGATGAAGAAAGCGCGCGCTTTTTTTTTTTTCCTTCCCGGAGCCGGCTGCAAGCCCCCTGGCGCGTTCCCCGCTCAGATCCTGCCCCTCTGTCTCTCCAATCTCCGCTGCACTGCGCAATGTGGGTCAGCGCTCCCCGCGCAGATCCCCGGGGCTGGCTACTTCGCGGGGTGCACTTCCACTCCCTCCCGGCTCTGAATCCTCTCCTCCCGCCGGTGCGCTGGGGTGGGGGAGGGCTCGGGTCCCGCCGGGTCGCGGCTCCGGATCTTACCCGCCTCTTGGGGTGCCGAGTCCTCTCGGGTGTAGCTGCACGCTGTGCGCTTTCCTGTGTATTCTCGTCTCTCTTTTAGGAATAGATGTATTTTCTGTGTTTTCGTAGATAAATATAGTGTTGGGAGGAGATTTCTGACGCCCTGCTCACACCGCCATCTTCCCGGAAGTCCTTTTTTGGTATTATTAATGTACAATTACATGAGCAATATTATGGTTACTAGACTCCCCTTATTATCAAGTCCCCACCACATACCCCATTACATTCACTGTCCATCAACGTAGTAAGATGATATAGAATCACTACTTGTCTTCTCTGTTATACGGCTTTCCCTGTATGCCCACCATCTCACTCTACATTATGTGTGCTAAACCTAATACCCCCTTTTCACCCTTATGCCTCCCTTCCCACCCATCTTTCCCAGTTCCTTTCCTTTCGTTAACTGTTAGTCCATTCTTGGGTTCTGTGAATCTGCTGCTGTTTTGTTCCTTCAGTTTCTTTCTTTGTTCTTATACTCCACAGATGAGTGAAATCATTGGTACTTGTCTTTCTCTGCCTGGCTTATTTCACTGAGCATAATACCCTCTACATCCATCCATGTTGTTGCAAATGGTAGGATTTGTTTTCTTCTCATGGCTGAATAATATTCCATTGTGTATATGTACCACCTCTTCTTTATCCATTCATCTACTGATGGGCACTTACGTTGCTTCCATTTCTTGGCTATTGTAAATAGTGCTGCGATAAACATAGGGGTGCAAAGATCTTTCTCAAACTGCGCTGCTGCATTCTCAGGGCAAATTCCTAGGAGTGGAATTCCTGGGTCAAATGGTATTTCTATTATCAGTTTTCTGAGGAACCTCCATACTGCTTTCCACAATGGTAGAACTAATTTACATTACCACCAGCAGGGTAGGAGGGTTCCACTTACTCCATATCCTAGCCAACATTAGTTGTTGTTTGTCTTTTGGATGGTGGCCATCCTAACTGGTGTGAGGTGATATCTCTTTAAGGTTTTTATTTGCATTTCTCTGATGATTAGCGATGTGGAGCATCTTTTCATGTGCCTTTTGGCCATCTGAACTTCTTCTTTGGAGAAGTTTCTGTTCAGCTCCTTGGCCCATTTTTTAATTGACTTATTTGCTTTTTCTTTGTTGAGGTGCATGAGCTCTTTATATAATTTGGATGTCAACTCATTATCGGATATGTCATTTATGAATATACTATCCCAAACTCTAGAATGTCTTTTTGTTCTATTGATGGTATCCTTTGCTGTACAGAAGCTTTGTACTTTGATATAGTCACACTTGTTCATTTTTGCTTTTGTTTCCCTTGCCCAGGGAGATATGTTCATAAAGAAGTTGCGCATGTTTATGTTCAAGAGATTTTTGCCTAGGTTTTTTTGTAAGTTTTATGTTTTCATGACTTACATTCAGGTCTTTGATCCATCTTCAGCTTACTTTTGTGTATGGGGTTAGACAAGAATCCAGTTCCATTCTCTTTCATGTAGCTGTTCAGTTTTGCCAGCACCAGCTGTTGGAGAGGCTGTCATTTCCCCATTGTATATCCATGGCTCCTTTATCCTATATTAATTGACCATATATGCTTGGGTTTATATCTAGGCTCTCTAGTCTGTTCCATTGGTCTATGGGTCTGTTCTTGTGCCAGTACCAAATTGTCTTCATTACCGTAGCTTTGTAGTAGAGTGTGAAGTCAGGGACTGTAATTCTCCCCACTTTATTCTTCCTTCTCAGGATTGTGTTGGCTATTTGGGGTCTTTTGTGGTTCCATATGAATTTTAGAACTATTTCTCGAGTTCATTGAGGAATGCTATTGGTATATTCATAGGAATTGCATTGAATCTGTACATTGCTTTAGGCAGGATGGCCATTTTGACAATTTTAATTCTTCCTATACATGAGCAAGGGATGTGTTTCCATTTATTGGTATCTTCTTTCATTTCTCTCATGAATGTCTTGTAGTTTTCAGAATATAAGTCTTTCACTTCCTTGGTTAGGTTCATTCCTAAGCATTTTATTGTTTTTGATGCAATTGTGAATGGAATTGTTTTCCTGATTTCTCTTTCTGCTTGTTCACCATTGGTGTATAGAAATGCAACAGATTTCTGTGTATTAATTTTGTATGCTGCAAGTTTACTGAATTCAGATATTATATCTATTAGTTTTGGAGTGGATTTTTTATGTACCATGTCATGTCATCTGCAAACAGGGAGAGTTTGACTTCTTCCTTACCAATCTGGATGCCTTTTATTTGTTTGTGTTGCCTGATTGCCATGGGTAGGACCTCTAGGACTATGTTGAATAAAAGTGGGAGAGTGGGCATCCTTGTCTTGTTCCCGATCTTAAAGGAAAAGCTTTCAGCTTCTCACCGTTAAGTATGATGTTGGCTGTTGGTTTGTCATATATGGCCTTTATTATGCTGAGGTACTTGCCCTCTATACCCATTTTGTTGACAGTTTTAATCATGAATGGATGTTGAATTTTGTTGAATGCTTTTTCAGCATCTATGGAGATGATCATGATGGGCGCTTCTCTTTTATTCCTATTATGCACAGAGGTTTTCAAGAATCATAAATTGGTGCTGAAATTTCTTCAAATACCTTTTCTGTGTTTTGTGACATGATTTAAGTTCGCAAGACTATCCTTCAAGCTGTTAATGTGATGAATTAGTTTAATTTATTTTCTAATGATAATCAACCATTATCCCAGTATAAGACCAGCTTTTTCATGATATATTTTTAAGTGTATGGCTGGATTCCGTATTTTAAAGAAATTTGCAGCTATATTTAGCAATAAGAGAGGCCTTTAATTTCTGCTTTTCACATTGCCTTTTGGGAGTTTTTGGCTTCAATACACAGGTGTCAAACTCAAAATAAGTTTCTAGAAATGTACCATCTATTAGTTCTTTTAGAAATTACTTGCTCTAGAGTCATTTCCTCTAATGAACATTTTGGTCTTTGAGCTTTAACTGTGAGGAGATTTTTGAGTTCTGATTTAAAAAATATAAAACTTGTTTGACTCATCCATCCAGCCACCCACACACACCAATAAAATCATTGCTGGAATACATCCATTTCTTCTAAATTTTTTGTTTGGTTGGCATATATGTCTTTATGATATTCATTTATTGTTTCTTCGTGTCTATGAACTCAGTAGCAAGGACTCCCTTTTCTTCCCTCCTGCCAGTTTCATCAAGTTTAGTAGTCTTTTCAAAGATCCATTTTCTTTCTCTTTTGTATTTTTATTTCTAATTTTTAAATTTCTGATTTTATATATAATTTCTGCTCCTATCAGCTTTTGTGGTGGTTGTTATACTTTTTGTAACTTTTTGAGGTGAGCTCCTTAGTGATCATCCCTAAGTTTCATAATTTACATTGAAACCTATGCATTACCCTCCAAAGACTGGTTTAGCTGCACCTTCTGTAGTATACGTGGTATTTTCAGTTTTGTTTAATTTAGCATATGTGGGTAAAATTATAAGATTTCCAGAATATCTTGCCTGGCTTTAGTGCATTTTCATATCCTCAGGGGTGGAGAGAACCTCATTTCCATGTCAATTGGCAATTCCTAGGCAACTGAGAGCATGTCTGAACATGAGAGGTTAAGGGGAGGGTGCTGGCTTGCTTGCTGTCTGGCTTCTTCCAGAGCAGAGGAGAAATACAGCCGGTGACTGCAGTTTGTGAGCAATAAATGGATCTTAAACTTTATTTCTCCCTTTGCCTGATTTTGGTCTCTACTGATGCTGGGGTGACATGACTGAAGGGGAAATCCAAAACAAAAAGCCCTCAGAATGGCAGAGCAGGACGGCCAGGGCCCACGCTCTTGACTGCATTCCTGAGCCATGAACCAATTCTGTAGCCAGCTTTCACTGGACCTGTTTAGACAAAAGACAGGTTAAACCTCTGTTGTTTAAGCCACATTTTGTTGGTTATTCTGTCATAGCTGAGAGTATAACTCAGAAAACCATTACTCACAGAATAATTAAAATGTGAGGTGAGTGCATTTCCCCTTCATTACACTCACCTCAGTTTGTAATTAGTCTATGGGAAATCACAGGGACCCTACCATATTTTGGGGAATGAGGGAAGGTCTCCTGAAATTTAGGTAATATTTTAGCTGAGACTTGAAGAATGAGTAGGGGCTGGCCAGTGAAGAGGGAAGAACATTTCATTCCTTGCACTTTTAACATTCCTGAGAAGAAAAAGAACTTGGGAAGCTCAAAGAATGAAAGGAAGGCCACTGATTCTGGAGAACAATGAACAACAGAAATAATGACCCAAGCTGAGACCATGCTAAGAATTCTGGCTTTTATCCCAAGAGCTATATAGAGTTCTTATCAGTCAGGATAAATTAGGTTATGTTGTGTTAACAAACAACCCCAGGATCTCAGTGACCTGCAAGGGTGAATACCTCATCTGTGCCTATACCCATGACAGATCTGCAATGGGCTGTGCTCCTGGGACACCAGTGTCCTTAGCTCTGGGACCACACAGGCACTATCGAGAACATCGCCAGGAGCCATGGCAACAGGAAAGGAAAGCATGGAGAAACGTGCTGTGGCTCTTAAAGCCTCTACCTGTAGAACATTCCATTTCTGTGTACATTTCATTGGTCAAAGCAACGTGCTCTCCTAACTTCAAGTCTTTGTGCAGGGAAGGATGCTGAATATTGGTGAACAATATTGCAGTTTATCCCAGGAGCAATTTGGCAGCAGAATAACATGGCTTAGTTCACAGCATAAAAGATCCCTCTGGCTGCTGTGTGGAGAATGGGGGAAAAGGCAAAAGCCAGGGCAGTAAGGTCAATTAGGAGATTCCTGGAGGGGTCAGCTTGAACTAGGGTGGTGGCAGTGGAAAGGCAAAGATGTAGACAGATTGTGATATATTTTTAAGGTAGAATTAAAAGAACTTTGTGAAGGAGAAGATGAAGGATATGAGACAGAGAGAGAATGATATGTGCTGCAGACTGAATGTTTGTGCCCCTCCAAAATTTATATGTGGAAATCCTAACCCCCAATGTGATGATATTAGAAGGTGGGGCTTTGTGGAGGTCATTAGGTTATGAAGGAAATACCTCATAAATGGGATTAGTGACCTTTCCTAAAGAAATACTTTGCCCATTCACCAGGTAAGGACACAGCAAGAAGCACTGTTTGTGCACCAGGATGGAGGCCCTCATCATGCACTGAGCCTGCCCGGGGCTTGGACTTGGACTTCCCAGCCGTCAGGATTCCTGTGGTTTATAAGCCACCCCGTTTATGGTATTCATAAGCAGCAGAAGTAGACTAAGATAATATCAGAAATAATTTAGGTTTCTGGTATGAAATGCCATGTAGATGGAATGTCATTATCTGAGGTAGAGACTGGTTGGGATATCAAGAGTTCAACTTTAGACATATTAAGTTCAAATTTTATCAAATACAAATTTGATCAAATTGAACTAAACAAGTGGCAAACTTGCATACACATCTCGGGAAAAAGGTCTGGACTGGAAATAGGAGTTTGAAAGTCATTGGCATATAGATAGCTGTTAGCACTATAAAGAGAAACAAGGCCCTAGACCAAGCTCTGGGAACCTCTAAAATGTACATGTTAATTGCCAGCAAAAGAGCTAGTGTAGCATATTGCTGAAGAGCTCAGGCTCCAAATCAGATTGAATAATTTGTTATAATTATCAAGTTATAATTTCCCTGAGCCTCGGTTTCCTCATCAATACCAAGTGTGTCACAACAGTTTGTTGTGAAGATTGAGCAGAAAAAAATATTTAACACGTGGTCTGGCATATAGAATGCACTTCAGAAATGTTAGTTATTGTTAATTTTATTAAAAGAGACTGAGACAGAGCTTTCAGAAAAATAGAAAAAAACAAGAAAGTGTGTTACTAAAGAAACTATAAGAGGAGACTATTTTCAGAAAAAGAGAGCTACCAAAAGTGCTAAATGCTACTGAAGGATTGAGTAAAATTAAAAGCTGGACTGAAAAGTGTGCTATGGATATGGTGAATTGATGAGGCACAAATCAGATTGGAGACAATTAAAGGTTAAATGGATCCCTACTCATACTACACATACAAATACATTTTGTGAAATAAAGACCTAAAAGTAAATGTTTGAAACCTTAAAATGTTATGAAGAAAACCTAGGAGAATACTTGGTGACCTCAGTGCAGAAAAAGAGTTCCAAAACAGGACATACAATGCATAAACCACAGAATACAAATTTGAGAAAATTGAAAACATCTGTGCATCAAGGTATACCATTTAAAAGGTGAAAAAGAGTCACAGAAAATATGACCTTACAACCAACAAAAAATAATATTCAGAATACATAAGAATAGCTGTAAATCAATAAGAAAAAGACAAATGACCTAGAAATAGGTAACATAATATGAATAGATCTAAATTGTGTCCTCATTACTCTCTTTAGTTCCATTTAAATTCCATAATCCATCATTTTAATACCTTCCATCTGCCTTTACACTTTTGCTCCATCTTTCTTGGCCTTCATCATTTGGCAAAAACAAAACCTTCAGTGAATCCAGCTCTCCATGTTCTCTGCAGCCTCACCTCTCTCTATGGCTGACTACAGCTATAGATGCCCTTCCTCCAATGCAATGAAAAATGGGTGAAAATTCAACTGAGAATTTCTGGTACAATGGTGTAAAGATGAAAGGGCTCCATGTCTCTATTTCTTTAATAGAGAATGAAGAACTACTGAAAATGAAGATGGGGGGGGGTGGTCAGAAAAAGAGGATGTGAAGGCCACAAGTTTGAAGAAATGGGAGAAGGTATATAAGCATTACAAATAATAGCAGAGTTACTGTGGAAAATGGGAAGGTTATGTAACAGGAGAAATGGTAAGATTTTTGAGTACTATGAGTACCAATTTGTCATCATGAAGTTACAGGATATCAATTTGTGAAACTTACTGTGCATCGTGTAGCCCAGAAATGGGTACACCAGTCTCAGATAGTTGTACTGGGCCCAGCCCATTACACAGCACCTTTGGCCAGAATTACCAATAAACTAACCACCACTGTGATGACATGGAGTTTATTCTATTCTCTTCTCCCACATGCTCTGCATCTATTTATTCCACTTCATATACACAGATTATGTGTGATGGAGTAGTAAGACGGAAAGAACCAGGATCCTGATGACTCTGGAGCCTTAAAGTCAGCCTCTGGACACTGTTTATGTAAAACAAAAATAAACTCAGACCGTAAGCCACCACTGTTTCTGGTCTTCAGCACTCCCACCACTACCCCACAGCTGATCCTAACTCTAACCAATAAACTCTTCAGTCAATAATTCACAACTAATCAGAATAACAGGTAACCAGAAAAATGTCCACTGTTTTGCCTGAGGGTTTCAGCTCTGGGCAAGTTCATTATGGATTCAATGAGACCAAAAAATGACAATGGCCCATTCTTGGGATAAAAGCGTTTATAACCTGGCTTTATTCTCCCAGCAGCAGGTCATGCATTAAAATCACATCTGCATCAAGCAGTCTGCAGGCCCATAACCTACCTCCATCTCTGCCTCTGCCCAGAACACTGGGAGGAGATTTTTATATAGTGATTCAGTTAATAATAGTTTATGGCCTGTGGGTGCAGAAGCAGTAGCCTAGCAGCAGGCCAATTACATCATCAAGTAGTTTAGGGTCAGGTGAGGATCCTGGCCATAGGAACTTCCATTTTCCCACCAGGATTTTTTAAATCAAAATCAAAATGAGTATGAACATAGGGTTGAAAATGTTAAAATATATTAAAGTTAAAAATAACTTTAGCATTTTATATGAAACCATTATGCTAGAAATGTTTTACTAATTTTATTTAAATCACTATGGTAATGGTATTTTTCTTGCCAATGGCTTTCAGCCCCCAGCAAGTTTATTATGGATTCAGTGTTTCTTTGGTGTGAAAGAGTTTATTACCCTCCTTGTTCTCCCAGGAGCAGGTCAAGCACTAGTGCCTCTGCCTCCACCTAGAGCACTGGGCCAAGCTCTCTATATAGCGCAATAATAGCTTATGGCCTGTGGGTGTGGAAGCAGTAGCCTAGCAACAGGCCAGTTACATCATCAAGTGGTTTAAGTTCAGTGAGGTTCCTGGCCATAGGAACCCCAACTTTCACACAGTATTTATGAAAAAAAGAGCTTCATAAAATAATGATAAATAAAAATGGCTATAATTGTGCAAATTGCCTCAGCATTTCTGACATTTATCCAACACTATCCAACATTTCATTTATCTCACAGCTAAGCAGCATGGTGGCTACTGTGGATCTGAGAATAAATCAGAGTCTCTAACCTACACTGAGGAGCCCAGAAACTAATGGTAGAGAAATATAAACAGACCATTTTTCGTATACTTATTTTCAGTGTGACTTTTTAAAATTCATGAACATATTTTGTAGAATTAGCAAATGTTCAAAAAATTTCCTTTAGTCTTTGTGGATCAAGTGAAGGTTCCTGTGGCCAGGATTCTCACCTGGCCACGGTCAGCTAGCTCACTACACATTTATCGGAAATACGTGGTTATTGACTCCATATAAAGAGCTCCACCCAGTGCTCTGAGTGACATGGTGGCACGGCTACAAGGCTACAGGAGAGCAGAGACAGAACTGGAGTGGTGGCAGCACCAAGGACAGAGACTGAGACAGCTGCATGGGTAGAGAGGCCCAGAGGCAGAGAGCGCCTTGCTGCATGCACACTCGCTCTGAGTGCATGGGATTCTAGTGATTGACCTACCTCTGTGGAAATAAAGTTGGATAATAACCCTTTCACACCAAGAAAGTTTTACTGTCATTTCCTTGGTCACATTGAATCCGTAGTGAACTTGTCCAGGGCTGAAATCAATTGGCAAGACAGTCTTCAGAAAAGAAATCCACTTTGGCCAGGGAAAAAGTCTAAATGTAAATTGGCTCATTGATCAGTAGATGGTGATAGAACATCAGAATGACAGCTTAAACATGCCTTTATGGACCACGTGTTTTTCTATAACTATAATTCACTCAAATACTTTCCCCAGACTAACTGACATATTTAGCTATAATTATACAAAGTATGTAAATCCATTCTAAATACATTCTTGATGTGGAAAAACGTTGGGGAAAAAATAATTTTCACTTATTTTTATCTTTCTCACACTTTTTCTTCTATGTCCTACATCACGAAAGCTCGCCAATTGAGAAAACACATTACATCCGTTTTTTTCTCATAAGTATTGCAAATACAGTTTATTTGTGGGGAAAATGGAAGTTCTTATGGCCACTTGACCCTAAACTACTTGATGATGTAATAGGCCTACTGCTAGGGTACTGCTTCCCCTCCCTTTGGCAATGAACTATTATTGACTGAGTCAGTATATCAAGAGCTCCCCCCAGTGCTCTGGGCAGAGGCAGGGATAGAGGGGGATTACAGACCTGCAGACTGCTGGATGCAGACACGATTCTAGTGTTCAACCTACCACCATGAGACTAAAGCCGATATAAACTTTCTTAACTCTAAGAATGTTCCATTGTCATTTTTCAGTCTCATCAAATCCAGAGTGAAGTTGCCTGAGGCTGAAACCTTCAGGTGAGACATTATCTTATCCGTGTCTTTCCAGGGGTGGTCAAGTTAATGAAACCCAAAGTTATAGGTGCTCTGAGCCAGCTGTGACTGGGGAGAGAAGGTAAATGATAAAGTCTTTGCATTATCTGTGTGTAACATCATTTTGAAGCATGAATACTCCAGAAAGAAATGTACTGTTTGTCTTCTGAAGTTCTCTGTGTACTGAGCCATACTTACCCACCTGTGGAGTTAACAGAGCCTCCATGTCCATCCTCCATCCTCTAGTTGCTTCACTTGTGTAGATCGAGCCTTCTCTGCCCAAACATTAACCAGTAGCAGCTCTATTTAATCAGCAACCTGGCCTCCTGTTCTGGGCTAATAATTTCCCAACAAGCTCAAAATTCCATGATTATCAATGGTACCTATGTAGAGATATTTTCCAGCTGACAATTAGTAACTTGTGTGTTTGATAGAGCACTAAGGTAGTTTGGAGGTGTGCATTCTAGTTTCTATTTCATCTGACTCATGACCTTGAGACAGTTATTTCATGTGTTGTTCCCTATGAAAACACTGAGACTGGGAATAGACCTTAATTTGGTCTGCTAGAATATAATGAAATAGTAAAAGCAGCTAGATCCTATTCTCCAAGTCTATTAAAGATCTCTATGATGAAATGGCATCTACTTTCAGATGCAAACCTATACTCCACTTCCTACAAAGCCACAAGTTCCAGGTATTAATTCCATTGCAAAGTTGGGAAGGGCCTGGGAGATGAGCATCTTTGAGGCTCTCAGGCTGGGCCCTGGGTTGCCCATTGTACACTCCCCCACCCCTGTAACACACACTCTGATAACCATAATATGGCTAATGGGTCTCACACTGGTTCATTTGTTCCAGCCAGTAACCACCTGTTTTCCTATTTCTTACAACTCATGGTCAGAGAAGCTGTGGTTAAGATCTCACAATTTGTAGTGATGGGGCTGAAGACCAGGACCCAGATAGTCCTCTTTATGCCATGCTTTTCTTGGTCAATCAGCAGTTGAGGTGACAGGAAATAATGCCTTTAGACTCCATGATGTAAAGGGTGTTAACAAAAGGTGAAATAATTAAACTCTTCAGAGCTGCTGGAGCCCACAGCTCTGGGGGAGCCTCACACAGTAGAGTACAGACGGCACTCCTAACCTTGTTTATTGCACAGCCTGCGTAGCCATAAATGCCCTTTTCTGCCTTGTCCACTTCTATCCATGAAGAACAAGCATCTGCAAATACAGTAGTAATTAGTCACTAATTGCCCACAACACATCCGGGAAAACCCTGGCCCATAGCTCCGTCGATGAGGTGTAGGGGGTAGCACCAGCTTGTAACCACTGGGCCATGGAGCTGGCCAACCACTGTGGTAAACTGTGTTCAAATTTCCAGTCAGGGAGGATTGGCTTTAAAACTTGAGCTTAACACAGTGTCTTTGATGTACTCAGATAATGACAACATTGGTTTTTGCCTGCTGACATGGGATACAGGCTAGAAGCACATTTTATTAATACTCTCCTTGCTATAGTTTGAGGAGCCCAGTTATGGGGATAAGGCAGGAAGACATCCTGTTTTTTAAACCCTCTTTGAGGTCCTCCAAATTCAAGGTGGGGTGGTGAAGTGCTGGAGACAGGACACCTGGGATCTAACCCTGGCTCTGCCATACAGTTGTTTGACCCAGGCAAATAAAACACTATATAAATGTTAACCTCAGAATAGCACGGTATCAACATTCTAGAAATTAAAAGCTATGTTAAAAAGGTAAAAGTGCTATTTCTCTGACAGTCTTCTATTCAATAAAGTAGGTGATCTCAATCATATTTTTAAAAATGACACTTCAAACTATTTTCTAATTTATAAAAAAATTTCAGCCTATGAAACCGCCTACTCCAGAAAAGCCTTCTGACAAAGTCACTTGAACACTATTTTAAACAACAGGACTGGGTTCGATATCTGGCCCATATAGGGCTAAAATGTGCTGATTATCCAATCTGGGAAGATAAGCCCAGATGTAGTTCACCCTTACCTGTACCTTCTCACTTTTTAATACTGAAATCCAGCACCATGCCTGAGACTCACTAATTATCCAACAGCCCTGAGCTAAAATATACTTTATCTTTATGGGAATAAATTTTAAAAAAATGAGCACTCTGTGTACTAAAATTACTTTATTTCAGTTGATTTTTTAAACATTTCCTTTGCTATGATACAAAGGATACTGACAAACAAAATATTACATTTGACCTTGTTTGGCTCTTATGTTCTGACAACTTGGTAACAGCTTAAATGCACAATCTACACAATTAATACAGGTTATGTACAAACTCTAAGGTATGTTGAACCAGAAGAATACTGACAATATACTGTACAATAAGCCTTACCAATGAGTGCTGCGGACCATTTCTACCAAAAGGAGAATGCACATCTGTACAGTCACCTTTACCAGCTGGTGCTGCCAGGGAGGGAGAGGCTTCTTCCTCATTGCAACCCTTGATAAGCCTCCACTGCGGGCATCTGTTTGGTCTGAAAATAGAGAGGACTGTGTATATTTAAAATTAGCCATCAGTAAAGTGGCATAATGTCACTTTCAACATGATAATCTCTCACTAAAAAAAAAATCAATCCTAGTTTTAAAAGAGTATACGTCCTTCTTCAACCATGAAAACCCTACAGGCTCCAGGGGTTTGGAAGATGAGGAGATGAAGCTGCCAAAAAAGGAGGCAAGAAACCAAGCCAAAACCTAGTTCTTGCCTAGAAAGAAATGTACAAATTCATTGATGAACCTCAATGATATCAGTTAGCTGATAACCCTCATTTTTATCTGGACCCCTGACTTGGGGGAATAAGCCGAAAGAGACTGTGAATAATAAATACCACTTTTAGTAAAGAACCTCTTACTTAGTTAAAATATTCCCTTTGGCCACCAAACTGCTGTGTGCTACAACAGGTGTGCTTTCACAGGAAATCCCTTAGGCCAAAGGGTGTAACCGAATGATGTCTAAGCAGTGGGAAGAGAGTTCCAATAGCTGGCGGCCTGTAAACACTGTATCAGTCAGACACCTCCGGCACTGGATTGGGACTGGCTCTATGTCTCTTTTTGTATAAACGAAGTAGAAGTACTGTTTGAGGTTTGGAAATTAACAGAGCTGAGCTCAGCTAGGATGAGGTATCACAGTATAAGCAACTAAACGTCAGGGTACATACAGGTGTCACCTCCTCCCGCTGCTGTTGGACATCCCATCGCATGAGCTCTCAGGGGCCCCTCTCGCCCTTTTGGTCTTCCCCTTTGGAGGCTCACAGGTTTGGTGATGCAATTCCCACAAAACTTGTGATCCCCATCTCACCATGCCACAAAGAAGGCACAATTGAATGGACCAAAAAAAAAAAAATCACTGACAAACTTGCAGCATTCAAAAAAATAATTAGGTTGACTTCTGCTCTGGATTTCCAGTTTCTTTTTACTCCAAATGAGGCCAGTTTAATAAACAAAAGTCAGGCAAAATACATTTATTTAATAAAGAGAATACATTGGTGAGGGGATACAGGGGTGTTTCCATAATAACTTGTCTCAGCATATGCTGCCTGCGGTGAGTGCCGCGTAAGAACCTGGGGGGCTGTGGCTGAATGCCTCAGGGGAGGTGAGATGAAGCCTGGTCTCATCCTCTCAAGTCCAAAGCTTCCATTTGTCTTGCTTGATGCTCCAGCAGGCTTCGCATTCGGTCAGTGCGTTCACTCTGGAACGTCACCATGTCTTCTTCAATCTGTTGGGGGTTGTGGGGGGAAGCAAAAAGAAAGCTCATTTATTTAACAAACTCTATACACTACAGAAGCAATAATTATTCTGGTTTAAAGTGAATCATAAAAATGTCCACTCTGCCTATTTTAAAGGATGTACATTTAAAAATCAAAGAGATGTACTGTAGGAAGCATATGTAACTTATATGGTTAAAATGTGTAGAATCAAGTTCTTAAAAGCAAAGGTAATAACCTCTATTGAAACAATAAATCAAGGCAATTATCACCAATGGCTACTAAACACATTAGGTAAAAAGAATGAAATGGAAAATGTGTAAGGAGAATCCAGCCTTATTACACACAACACCACGTCACTCTAATATAATAAATATGGTATCTACAATAATAAATATTGAACTAGCAATTAGTAAAACAGAAACAGAATGAAGTTTGTAAGTTTTTAATGCAGGACAAAAGCACTATCAATTTAATGGGAAAAACAACCCAGGCACAAGTAGCCAATCATCTGGAAGAAAATAAAAATGGAACCTCATCTGATACCATATTCCAGACAGATCAAAGCATTAAGTGAAAAACAAACAAAAACTATAAAGTTTCCATTAGAAAGTCAGGAGACTCTATGTACTTAGAAATCAGTGGCTGGGTAGCCATCATAATCAGTTCTGGACAACTCAAAAGTTTACAAATAAATATAGCTGACTATAAATTTTTAATGTGAAAAAATACATAATAAAGTCAATGACAATGGGAAGAAGTTGATGGACAACTTGTTAGTGAGTGAGAATACCTGAACCCACTCATCAAATACCACTTCAAAGTGGGACAACTAGACATTATATATCTTTTGATGTGATGCAAAAGGAGGTAACACAGTAACCCTTATGAAAATTCCTCACAAAATTTTTAAAAGGAAAAAAGATTAAATATAATTATACTCCTAGATCTAATTACCAGTTTACAGGAAATATAAAGTAAAGAGGAATGCATTAAATGACACCATGAGGATGGAATCAGCCAAATCCAAATGCGAGAATTCCTACAAAGCAAACAACCCAGTCCACAGTAACAACAACAACAAAAGGGCAGGGGAGACTAAAAGACTTAAAAGACAATCAAATGCAATGCCTAGACCGTGTTTGGGCCCCAATCTAAATAAACCAAGAAGACATTTTTTAGATACAAAGGGAAATTTAAGTATGCACTGAGTATAGGCAAACTTAAACATTTATTATAATATTGTTAGTTAACACAATGCAATTATGACAATGTTAAAGTAAGAGTCCTTATTTCCTTATCTGTGTTTGAAGTGAAATGATTCTATGCTGGGATTTGCTTTAAAATATTCCAGGTACTCTGCCCCATATGCTGCTCCCCTAAAAATCTGCATGTGGAGTGGGGTAACAGATGAAATGTTAACAAGATACTGATAACTGTTGGAGTAGGGTAATGAGTATTTGGGGATTCACTGACTAATTCTTAATTATTTCACGAATACTTTTTGTGTATGTTTGAAAATTTCAATGATACAAAGTTTTTAAAAAATAGGAAATAAAGAGTATTTTTAAAGAAGTATTGAATTAGGTTTCAACATATTTGAGGACTTAAGCCAATAGTCATTCTCTACAGAAATCTAGCTCAACAAATGTGTTTAGTTTTTACGTATTTTTTTAACTAAGTTATCATTGAAGGTTTCACATGAGCAACATTGTGGTGACAATATTCACCCATATTATCAAGGCCCCTCTTATGTATCATTTTTTTAAAGTGCCCTTTTAAAAAAACACAATTTAGCATGGAAACACATGCAAATAAAAACTGCCACATAATATGATCAGATGTCAAAACAGATTTATAAGGTAAAGCAGAAATACAAAGGGACGGAGTGATTCCCTCTGCAGGGGCAGAAGAGCAGGGCCAAGAAGTCTCCTCAGAGAAGGCGACCGAGCCTGGATTCTGAGGGACAAACACAAGTTCACCAGAAGACAAGGGGAGGGAAAGATGTTTTCAGCACAGGGAGCATGGGCAAAGGCATGCAAAATGATAAGATGTGTGTGGGGAATTACAGATAGGCCAGAGTGGACTTTAGTAGGGTCAGTTTGAAAATTATTGAACTCTTAAGTACTAAAGTGTTACAAAGGCTTAGAGAGGGCATTTCCTAATGAAGGTTGAAAGGGAACTTAGATTAGACACAATGCTTCTTCTAAGGGAAAGATACCAAAATGTTAACTGTGGTGATTTCTGAGTGGTGGGATTAAAGACATTTTAATTTCTATTTGTTTCTCTATAATTGCCAAGTTTAAAAAAATATGTATTTGTAAAACAACTTTTCCACTCTTTTAATATCTATGTATAAAATACCCACTTCATGTAGAATTAAATTTATATATCTGTAAGGATTCAAATAACTTCAAATTTTTCTTTTAAATCTTTTCTATTTTAAAATTTCAAAAATCCATTTATTGAGAACATTTAATTCAGAGGACCTAATAAATGATAGGCTTGTACTGAGTATTTAATCTGAAAGAATTGTATATTATTTGAAGGAAACTCATGATAAAAATATGAAACACATTAATGCTTATCCACTTTAATCCAGTAAGCATGGCTTCAATTTTGTTTGCTCATTAGTTTTGTCATTTAAGAAACTCAGAATATTATTCAATAAAAATAAAACTAAGATTAGTGATAGGTTATATTAACCCCCATTTCATTGAAAATATCTTCTTTATTACTGTAAATATGAAAGGTGGTTTCACTGGATATAAGACTTCTGAGACTTCTGTCCTAACCTATCTTCTCTGAAATCAAATGTGACACTTTTGTGTGAGCATTTTCAGTTTGAAAGGTCCTTTAAGATATTCCAATTGTCAATTCTTACTTAAAAACTACCAACCATGATGTTGATACTAAGTGAAATATTGAGGGAAAATTGAAGGAAATGATAAAACAAAGAAAAGCCCATTTACACTTTGGTAATACTGCACTTTTTATGAATGTATGAAATTCACATAGTTATGTTGTCATTTTGCTGAAATTTTAATGTAAATGAAGCACAAGAAAAGTTACGGTGAGCATGTGCATTATCAAAATAATACAAACCACCACAACCAATCTACCATATTAATATAGCCACTATAAGCATTAGTTCCATTCACTTTAAGTGTGATTTGTCTTTATTTGATTCAACACCTCAAGAGCATTTTTCCGCATTAATACAATCTTTACAGCCATCATTGACATGGTTGAGTAAGATTTTATTAAGTAGCTTGGTCATAAGCACTTAATTATTTTAGATGATTAGGCGTTTGAAACCATTATGAACTATGCCATAATTAACATATTTATGCATATTGCTTTTCCTGTATTCAGGAATACTTTTCTCTAAATTCTCTAAATTCTTTGCTTAACATTTTCAAAGATCAATATATACTTCCAAATTGCTTTCCAAAATGCATTAGCAATGTGTGGGAGGGCGACTGCACTGCTGGCAATGGTATCAGCCCTATGCCAACATTTCACCTGGTTTTATAGAACATAAAGGCCTTAGTTCATATATTGAAATATGAGTACACCTAAGATGCCACTTAGCACTCTAACTCTGAGCCACCAGGTGGGGCTAAAAATACAAATAAAACAGTACCAATATTTCTCTCATGACACTTCCTGAAATACTACGGGATTTTCTTTGAGTGATAATTTTGAAGGATGAGTTGAAACTTTAGATTGAATTTTAAATATGCAAGTTGAAATCAGGCAGATTTATGAATTCTGGACCTGGGACAATTATATTTTCCAAAAAATTTATATGTGTTTCTATCTTCCCATCTTGAATTAGAAACATAACTGAGATAATTTCTAGAGGCAAGTAACTCTCAAAGGAGCCAGTAATAAAGATAGCTGTGACAGAGAAATAGCAACACCTTATTTCGGTGGAATTTTTAAGAATATATTTTTTTAATATAAATGAGGTATTCTATTTTTATCACAAGAACTGTAGAAAACAGAGGAAAATCTATGGGCCAATTAATGATCCAGAAGCAATGACAATTTTTAATAGAAAAAACCATTAGGCACGTGTTAACTTACAATGGACCAATGGACCTAAGATCATACCAGCTGCTGGGAACTTATGGCTCAGGAATTCTGGAACATAGCATGCAATCCTGGATGCAACTGACATTCTACTACTACTCAAAACAAATTCCTTTCCTTTCTTTCTTTCTCAAAATCTTCTACCGATCGTTCTTTCTCCATCACACACACACACGTACAGCCTCAGTCAGTACCTTAAAGGATGCAAGTGAATTTAGGGATTCTAGTTCTAATGTATATGACAAAGAATAGTAAAATAAATAAAGATACATCTAGAAATAATATTTTCAGCCTAACTCTTCATCTGTGTAAAACTGGTTTTACCTTCTGTTTTCTAGCAACCTACCAATCTGTACAGTTCCAGTCCAAGGATGTATAAATAAAGTATATTTCTGATCTATTTTCCTTGTCTCTCCAAGCAATTACTAAAGTTTTTTCCTTCAGTATCCAAGTTTTTCTCCAATTTCTGTAGGTACAACTAGGTACACAAAAGAAGTGAGGAAGCCAGAACCAAAGGTATCCTTTTACAATTCAACTGTCTTTATATAATGCCACATCATTCCTTTATTAATTACTACTTAAGTATATTCCTTTAATATATCAAACTCATTAATTTTAAAGGTCATGACTGAACCAGTAATTTTAAAGAAAAAGAAAAACTACCAAAACCAGAATTAAGGAAATATGGTATTGTGAAAACAGTCTAATGCCACCTCTGTCATCATGAAAATATATTTATGAAATGATTTTGATGAAAGCAAATACTAGCACAATTACTTTTTTTCTATTACTTATACCTTTTGTTCTAAGAGTGCCCTGCGGAGGGAGACCCTCTGTTCAAGCTCCCGAAGCTCTCGATCAAGCTGTGCCTCAGCCTGCATCTTGATTTTCCTGTGATACGTGTTCAACGTCTCCAGTTCCTGCTGCAGCTGCATTTTCAATCCCTGGCACTCTGCCTCCTGTGCTTCATCCACACGCAGCTGAAAGAGAGAAAGGAAACAGATATATCCTACTTTGAGCTATCTTTTCATGACCTATGGAAAGGAGGAGGTGTAAGTTAAGACAGACTACTCTTCTGTAGGGCACAACTGTTCCCTCTTACATCTTGGAGCACACATCTCTGAAAAAGGAAAGCGTAGCAACCAATGATGGCATTATAAGAATAAAGCTATCATAAGCTATTTGGATGATGCCTAAATAATCATTATTTTTTTAAGGAAAATATAGTATCTGATTGATTTAAGACTCTGAATCTCTTCTCTCCAATGGAAATAACTATGGAACAGGGACAAGCATGCCACAGCTTATGGGCCAAATCTGAACAGCTACCTGATTTTTTGTTTTTGTTTTTTAATAGTCCACTAATCAGGAATGTTTTTTACATTCTGAAATGGTCACATTTTAAATGGCTATGTAAATACCCCCATAATGTCAATTTTTCCTCCTGGCCCACAAAGCCTAAAATATTTACTATCTGGCTCATTAAGAAAAAGTCTGTAAACTTACATAGCAAATATTTTGTACCTGCATTCAAATGTGACCATCTGGATTACCAATAAAGTACTACTTTTTGAACACTGCTTAACAAAGCTGCTTCTCCAATCACGATATGCTGTTGGTATATGTACTGACCTGCTAGGCACCAGCGGAGCCTGTGTAGAACCTCATGTCCAAATGTATCAAAGAGAATTATATATACATCATGTATATTTCTGAGCAACACTGAGCACACGAAGAATATGGACCACCATCACTATTTCCCAAAGTGCAGCAGAGTTTTCATTTCCAACTTACTATTGTAATTGGTGGGATTTTATTCAGGTGGTGGAAGGAAAGGGGCACTAAATTTGTTTTGCCTAAGTAAAATGAACTTACGGCTTGAGAGGAGAGCATTTCCTTAATGCTACTATTCCTCTTAAGATGAGTATAGACAAGGAAGGAGAGGGGGTAAAAGGGCATTTTTCATTCACTGGTTTCTGTTCTAAGAACTTACTGCCTCTTTTGGATACAAATCACATTCAGGGGAAATAAGATTCCAAAATTATAAAACTTGGAACAACAGAGAGAAGCCAGCAGGTTAGTATGTTGATATATAGATTGTAGTATCAACATTGGACATTTGGGTACCCTCAAAATAAGAATTTTGACTCTTATTTATGGCACTTTCCACAGTTAAAAAGTTCTGGCCATTTTTTGGTACTCTGCTGAGAAATACATAAGCAGATGTCTGTAGCTACAGACCCTCTACATCAAAACTAACCAAACATGCTTAAAATGAAAAGAAAAAAAGTTTATTCAATTTCTTTATGACAGACATCTGGCCTAGACTTTTACTGTTTGCATGACGCCTTTTATCTGTTCTCCTTTGTCAAGAAGCTTAGACTAAAGGTACCTTCAGACTCTTACGCTGTCGTCGAACCTCCATGACATGCTTTCGCCTTAGTTCTCGCTCTCTTCGTTTATTGTACTCCAGCTGGTTAATGAGCTCAGTTTGATGCTGCAATCTGATCAACTCACAGCGCATCTTCTGAATTCTGTTGAGGTGGCGGAACTCTAGTTCTCCCATGGATTCATGCTGTCGCAGTAGCATTGCATGCTCTAAGTCCTTTTGAGTCTGCCTTTTATTTAACTCCTAATTCATAACAAAAGACAAAGGCATAATTTACTGATGTACAATGCCAGGAGAAAATAAATCCTAAGAAACAGAATAACCAGGATATAGATGTAATTCTCTGATTTAATAATGGCTGCACAGTAACTATTAGAGTTTTATTACTTTAACTGTAGAAAATGGGCATTTAGCATAATTTCCTTATCTGTTCATTTACTATTTATACTATTTTTAGCAATAAGCTTAAGACATATCAAATCTGTCCCAAGAGACTTAATGTCCTTTCTACTCTCTTTCCTTCATTTATGTTTCCTAATTCTGTATTGGAAGAGGACTTCTAAGTCATCCTTTCAATTTCTTCAGAGGATACATTCAATTCCATTATATGCAGTATACCCAGTATAGTGTAGTGGTTAAGAACACAAGACTCTAGGGCTAGACTGCCTGCTTTCTAAATCCTGGCTCTGCTACCAACAAGCAGTAACTCCTTGGGTTAATTACTTAAATTCTCTGTGTTTCAATTTCATTACTTCTCAAATGGAGACCATAACATAGCTGTTTCATAAAATTAATGTGAGGGTGAAATGCAATGAGTTCATAATTGGAAAGCTCTTAGAATACCTACCTCATGATCAATAAATGTAAATACAATATTTTTCAGTTTAAGAGATAAAATGTACAACACACACACATACATTCACACACACTCTCTCTTTTTCTATGTAGAAGTAAGTCAAACCTGCCACCTTTGCCTCTGGTGGCCCTTTCTGCAGAGGCCAACAATTTGGTGCACATGTTTCCCAGCCCTCCCCATACTTATCATGACACAACTATTACACAAAAACATACCGTTTTAAAAATGAATAACAATACATATTATAGGCATATAATATGCTTTCTTTACCTAAAAATATAATGGACAAATATCCAGATCAGATGATGACACACAGATATTTTTTATACTTTTATAGTAAGCTTCTGCTTTGTGAATCCATAGTTTTTCCATTTTTCACTTTATGACAAATTTCCAATAAACATCTACACACGATACACCATATAATTATGTTATTATTTCTTTAGGATAGAATTATGGAAGTGGACTTTATGGGTAAAGATACATGCAAAATATATTGTCAAAAGCTGCTGAATTATGCTTCAAAATGGCAGTATCAATTTATATTCTTACTAACAATGCCCACTGTCCCATGCCACTACTAGGACTTACCAATTTTTTAGACTCTTCTTATCTAATTGCTGCAATTGTTTTAACTTTATTTTCTTTAATTGTTAGTGAATTTGAATAATTATATTTGAAGCTTATTTTAAGCCACTCTTGGCAATAAACTGACCTATGCTCATAGGTATGCCTGATAATGAGAACCATTGTTTTCATTGCCATAAGAGCTTCTACATATGCCCAATGAATAATTTCATAATTACAAAAATATGTTAAATGGTAGTATATACCTTCATGGCACCCATTTCAGATGAAAAGGCACAAATTATCCAATTAATTTTCTCATTTAAAAATTAATACTTCTTTCATTCATGGATTTAATACGTATTAAATATCTACTTAATACATATTTATTGAATACCTGTTATGGGCCAGCCACTAGCTCTAAGGCCTGGGTATATCAAGCCACTGGATATAAAAGCCCTGAACAGCACCTGGGACCTCATATAATTTCCATTCTGGTTGGGGAGAGATCCCCATAAAAGTGTGTGTGTGCGAGTGTGTGTGAGACAGAGAGGAGTGCAAGAATATTTAAATAAAGGAGAAGGATTTGGTGATCAGAATTGAGGAGATGTGAAGTGAGGGAAAAGGTGAACTGTGTGGGCTGGGTTTCTAGGGAAGAAGGACTTAGGCAAAGGGAAGCAGAGCGCTCTAAGGCCCTGAGGGCGGGGTGTGACTGACCTATTTTCAGGAAGATTCTGATTTCACACCATTGAAACATACCTCCATGACAAGGTCCTGCTCCAAGTTATGGAGCCCAAGTAACATCCTTCTTTTGAAGCGATGGCATTCCAGCTCTAGGTACTGTCTCTGACGCTGAAGAAGATTAGTCTCTTCCTCTGCTTGGAAATGCTGTATATTCTCTTTCTGCTTTGAAAGCCATTCCTGTTTTTCTTTTTCTGGGATGCTCTGGCAAGATAAAAAACAACTGAGTTCAAAATACATAAAACGTAACTACATGAATATACCATTAGGTAGCTGGTAATCTTCAGTAAAAGCACTTAGCTTGTGCCCTCTCTCATGGGCAGGCAGGGCAATGACCTTAAGGAGGTCGGTAGTATTTTTCTGTTTCTTGAATTATCCATGAAGTAGGACAAGAAAAGATAAAACACATGAGAAAACATGCATACTTTTTAGCTGTGAACAGCTGTATTTATGATGGCTCCTAGCTTTGAAAACACACAATGATTGGTGAATGAAGTAAAACATCTTTCTTTAAATCCTTCCCAAAAAGACGAAGAAGGCAGTGCTTTCAAGTAAAAATCAGACATGAATTAAAATTAAGGTTAAAATATAGTTATGTCTCACTTCTTGGTTTTCAACAATAGAAATATTAAGTTTTTGGCAAAGTTAAGGATGGGTTCAGTATAAAAGACTTTGAAAATTAAATGGAAAATCAACAAAACCATAGGAAAATAAAAACCTTTAAGAATGGATTTAATATTCAGCACAACCACTGAACAAGGCAAGATCAATGTTTTTCTACAGCATTTTCAATATCATCTTACAAACTACCTAAAAAAAGTTCATTTATACTGGACAAGATGAGAATATTGACAATATATTCAATGATGCAAACCCAAGGATGCTAATTAATACTAGTATATTTCCACCTAAAATACATCAATCTTGCAGAGAATATGAATCAGCCATCTTTCCTCGTTTTAAGATCATTTTTCAGAGACTATTAACCTTATGGTTCTTCATCTGTTATTCAAGAAAGAAACCAATTCTTCATTACTTTCATTGATAAGATATTCAAACACATAAAAATGAAAAGCACAGAAGCTTGGAGTTCTCAACTTAAGGATGTCAGTGAGGACACAGCGATAATACAGGCGTATACACAAAGAATCACTTGGCTATGTTTTTCAAAATCTTTTGCCAAGAAAATTCCCACCCACCAAAACTCTAGTATGTCCCTTCCTCTATACTGATGATAATCATTTTAAATGAACACACACACACACAAATACACAAAACTACCTTCTAAAAGAAAAGGAGCTTATTAGTTAGACTATGAATTATATGCTTAAAGGATTATCTAAATCAACACATTCATTTATAAAACTAAAATCTCATTTCACTAGGGAACAACTATAGAATTGCATTTTGTTGGATATTTATTCACAGTTGGGAATCCTACTAACCATCTTTCAAATCCCATGTTCTAGTATTGAGTTTAGGTTTTATATTACAGTAATGGGAATACATGGCAGGTTATACTCTTCAGACTTGGAAAAACCTCAGTCGGCAGGGGATACATAGCAAGGCTTTGTGCCACCAATATGTCCTTAATAAGAATTATATATCTAATTATAAGTCAAATTCATACACACATATGCACCAAAGGAGTGTACCAAAGAGATTATGGTTATTTTATCAAGACTAATTTATCTGTGTGCTAATAATTAATTACATGGACTAAAAATTTCAGTCCATCAGTATGTAAGAGGGGGTAGGGAATTTCCTTGGCAAAAGATTTTGTAAAACATAGCCAAGTGATTCTTTGTGTATACACCTGTATTATCTCTGTCTTCTCATTGACACCCTTAAATTGAGAACTAAAAATTTATGTGCTTTTTATATATATGTATTTGAGTATCTTATCAATGAAAGTAATAAAGAATTGGGTTCTTTCTTGAATAACAGATGAAGAGCCATAAGGTCAAAAGTCTCTGAAAAATCATCTTAGACCTAGGAAAGATGGCTGATTTATATTCTCTGGGACATAATAAATATGCAACAGTTGACACATATTTTCCTGTCCTGACCACTATCCTGAATAATAATCCCCTTTCAGAAATTGCCTTGGAACAGCTATGGCTTTCCTCATAGTTAGACTACATCTGCGATAAAAAGAAGTTCAGGAAAGCAGCACATAAAGGGCAAACATACATGAGATCATGTAGCCATAAAGACATAATTAGCATGCTTTCCTATTAAAGAAAATGCGATAAGCAGAAATGCCTCTTATCCTTATTCTGTGTTAAAATAAGAATAAGAACAAATTATTATAACCTGAGCCCAAAGTAAGAAGGTATGATTTACTTTTAAAGGAAAAAAAGACAAAAAGACATCCTACAGTATGGGAGAATATATTCATAAAAAACGTATCTGATAAAGGGTTGACATCCAAAATATATAAAGAACTCATGCACCTTAACAAACAGAAAGCAAATAATTCAATTAAGAAATGGGCAGAGGACATGAATAGACACTTCTCCAAAGAAGAAATTCAGATGGCCAACAGGCACATGAAAAGATGCTCCACATCGCTAATCATCAGAGAAATGCAGATTAAAACCACAATGAGATATCACCTCACACCAGTGAGGATGGCCAACATCCAAAACACAAACAACAACAAATGTTGGCGAGGATGTGGAGAAAAGGGAACCCTGCTACACTGCTGGTGGGACTGCAAATTAGTCCAACCATTGTGGAAAGCAGTATGGAGGTTCCTCAAAAAACTCAAAATAGAAATACCATTTGACCCAGGAATTCCACTCCTAGGAATTTACCCTAAGAATGCAGCAGCCCAATTTGAAAAGGACAGATGCACCCCTATGTTTATTGCAGCACTATTTACAATAGCCAAGAAATGGAAGCAACCTAAGTGTCCATCAGTAGATGAATGGACAAAGAAGATGTGGTACATATACACAATGGAATATTATTCAGCCATAAGAAGAAAACAAATCCTACCATTTGCAACAACATGGATGGAGCTAGAGGGTATTATTCTCAGTGAAATAAGCCAAGCCGAAAAAGACAAGTATCAAATGATTTCACTCATATGTCGAGTATAAGGACAAAGAAAAAATACTGAAGGAAGAAAACAGCAGCAGACTCACAGAACCCAATAATGGACTAATAGTTACCAAAGGGAAAGGGACTGGGGAAAATGGGCGGGAAGGGAGGGATAAGAGGGAAAAAGGGGCATTACGATTAGCAGATGTAATGTTGGTGGGGGCACGGGGAGGGCAGTACAACTCAGAGAAGACAAGTAGTGATTCTACAGCATCTCACTACGCTGACGGACAGTGACAGTAATGGGGTTGGTGGGGGGGACCTGATGAAGGGGTAGTTTAATAACCGTAATATTGCACATGTAATTGTAGATTAATGATAATAAAATAAATTATATTTAATAAATAAATAAATAAATAAAGGAAGGAAGAAATGTATGGCTCTTTTTCACAGCTAAAATATTTTTATTTCTAGTGACTCAATAAGTGCTTAGGAAAGGTATTATAAATAATAGCTTTATAAAATTATTTACATTTTCAAGAGATCACTCTTTTTAGATCTCACTCAACTGAGGACCCCAGCCATTGAAAAGTAATAGGTTATAATTAATGTCTTCACTTAAACTGATATATAGTATGTGGCCACAAAGAAAAGAAAAATTTATCCTAATGGTTCTATGAGTGGATCAATATTTGATATAATCAGTAAACAGGTAAGTGGCTTGAAAACTTGTATAAAGTAAATACCTCCTTAAGCAGTTTCTTCTGACGTTTATATTCTCTCTTCTGGGACTTCAAAAAGCTATTCAGTTCTTTCTTCTGTTGGGCCTGAATACGTTGCTGAAATTTTTTCACCTTATTGGACATCACTTTAGCCTATAGGAAAATTTTAAAAGGATCAAATTAGCTAAGCAGATAAACTTCAAAGCAGCAGTTTAATACCCATTAGCAAGGATACTTCCTCCCACCTAAGAATATAAGATCAGTATAATCATTACCAAAACTAGAATATCCAATAAATAATTAATAAGTATTGCTAAGCATCCTTATTATTTGACTTGCAGAGAACCAATAAACTGGAACTCATCTTTAAAATGCTGATCTTTTACAGGGTCAGGGTTTTCACCCTTTTCCCCCCATTTAACTGGAGTATGCTGCCTGACAACCCCACCAATAAAACAAAACAAATGTAATTAAGTTATGACCTTTTATCTAGCTTGGCTTGTATATTAAATAATGTAATACATTCATCTTCAAATTAAACCATTTTAATTTGTATTTTACATAATATGAAAATGTTAAATATTAAATACATGTATAATATTATTTTAGTTCTGATGATATATGCAACAGTTGACCCTTAAACAACATGGGGATTAAGGGGTGCTGACTCCCAACATAGTAAAAGAATCCTCATATAACTTTTCACTCCCCAAAATCTTAATTACTAATAGCATACTGCTGACTGGAAGCCTTAGTAACAACATGAACAGATATTCACACATATTCTGTATGTTGTATAAATTATATTCTGTATCATTATGATAAAGAAAGCTAGAAGAAAGAAAATGATTTTTCAAACCAGCTCCCAAACATTTTCCAAGATCTTTATTGAAAAACACATGTGTCTGAAAGGGCCTGCGCAGCTCAGACCTCTGTGATCCAAGGGCGACCTATACACAGTCATTGTGTGACAGCTAAGGGATACAGGAAAACACAAGGAAGGAAAACCTTACATGATTTTAGCCCCAGCGATGACCAATATAAACATTTGGTGCATACCCTTCCTGATTTTTTCTGGGCGTATATAGATATAGATATAAATATATAAAACAAATCTTAGATCATACTGCTCATCCTGTTTCATGAATTGCCTTCCTAAAAATGTTAGTATCTACCTCTTTACAAATTATTCAAGAAAGTATACCACCAAACAGGATTCTAAATGTTTCTACATTCTTTTGCCAAAATTATTTCAAAATGAAATATTCTTTTACGCCAGAAAGTATTTTGCTAAATTCTCTATTACTGTGAGAGAGAGATTCTTCTTTTTTTTGCAGGGAAGGTTGAACAGGGTAACTATAAATGCCTCAGGGCTGACTAGCCAGACATGTTGAAAGGTATAGTGTAAATTTATTGAGAAGTTTACATTTTACTTGACAACTGTGATTACCAGAATAAATTGAAACTAATGGGACACCAAAGAAATTAAACGACAAGTTTCCACATAAGACTCCTAAAAAAATGCACCCTTATCATACAGTAGAATGATACTTACTTATAGCAAACAAATGGGCTAAATCTGAATCTGAAACCCTCTTAATCCCTCTTAAGTTAACATTTTCTCTATATTAAAGTGCTCTTCAATCCTTCTGATATAAAAATGCTACTATAAATTTAAGGTTTCCCAAAAGTACACAGAGAATGATGAATAATTTTTTGAAACCTAAATCACCTACTAACTGATTTATCAAACTCTTCAGATAACCAAAGTACCCAAGGCCTAGAATAAAATACAGAACATTTTTTTTTCTTTAAGGCATCACTGATATACACTCACATGATGGTTTCACATGAAAAACAATGTGGTTACTACATTCATCCATATCATTGAGTACTTAACCCCATACCCCATTGCAGTCACTGTCCAACAGTGTTAAGATGCCACAGTCATCATGTGTCTTTTCTGTGCTACACCGTCTTCCCCATGATCCCCCCACACCATGTGTACTAATCATAATAGCCCTCAATCCCTTTCTCCCTCCTACCCCACCTGCCCTCCTGCACCCCTCCCATTCGGTAACTGCTAGTCCCTTCATGGAGTTTGTGAGTCTGCTGCTGTTTTGTTCTTCAGTTTTGCTTTGTTGTTATACTCCACAAATGAGGGAAATCATTTGTTATTTGTCTTTCTCTCCCTGACTTATTTCCCTGAGCATAATACCCTCTAGCTCCATCCATGGTGTTGCAAATGATAGCATTTGTTTCTTTCCTATGGCTGAATAGTATTCCATTGTGTATATGTACCACCTTTGATTTATCCATCCATCTACTGATGGACATTTAGGTTGCTTCCATTTCTCAGCTATTGTAAATAGTGCTACATTAAACATAGGGGTGCATATGTCTTTTTGAATCTGACAACTTGTTTCCTCTGCGTAAATTCCTAGGAGTGGAATTCACATGTCAAATGGCATTTCTAGTTTTAGTTTTTTGAGGAACCTCCATATTGCTATCCACAATGGTTGAACTAGTTTACATCCCCACCAGCAGAGTAGGAGGGATCCCTTCTCTGCATCCTACCCACCATTTGATGTTCCTAGTCTTTTTGATGTTGGCCATCCTAACTGGTGTGAGGTGATATCTCACTGTGCTTTTCATTTGAATTTCCCTGATAATTAGTGATGTGGAGCATCTTTTCAAGTGCATGTTAGCCATCTGAATTTCTTCTTTGGAGAATTGCATGTTCATATCCTGTGCCCATTTTGTAATCGGGTTATTTCTTTTTTGGGTGTTGAGGTATGTGAGCTCTTTACATATTTTGGATGTTAATCACTTGGTGGATATGTCATTTACAAATATATTCTCCCACTGTGTAGGATGCCTTTTATTCTGCTGATGGTGTCCTTTGTTGTACAGAAGCTTGATGTAGTCCCATTTGTTCATTTTTGCTTTTGCTTCCCTTGCCCGAGGAGATACATTCAGGAAAATGTTGCTCATGTTTATATTAAAGCATTCTAAGAGTTTTATGGTTCTATGACTTACATTCAGGTCTGATTGATTTTGAGTTTACTTTTGTGTAGGGGTTAGACAATCCAGTTTCATTCCCTTGCATGTAGCTGCTCGGTTTTGCCAACACCAGTTGTTGAAGATGCTGTCATTTCTGCATTGTATATACATGGCTCCTTTATTGAATATTAATTGACTATATGTGCTTGGGTTTATATCTGGGATCCCTAGTCTTTTCTGCTGGTCTACGGGTCTGTTCTTGTGCCAGGACCAAATTGTCTTGATTACTACGGGTTTGTAGTAGAGCTTGAAGTCGGGGAGCATAAACCCGCCTCTCAGCTTTATTCTTCCTTCTCATGATTGCTTTGGCTATTCACGGTCTTTCGTGGTTCCATATGAATTTTCGAACTATTTGATCTAATTCATTGAAGAACGCTCTTAGCATTTTGATAGGGATTGCATTGAATTGGTAGATTGCTTCAGGCAGGATGTCCTTTTTGACAATATTAATTCTTCCTATCTATGAGCATGGGATGTTATTTGCATTTATTGGTATCTGCTTTCTCTTGACTGTCTTGTAGTTTTCAAGGTATAGGTCTTTCACTTCCTTCGTTAGGTTTACCCTTAGGTATCTTAATTTTCCTGATGCAATTGTGAATGGAACTGTTTTCCTGATTTCTCTTTGTGCTAGTTCATTGTTAGTGTATAGGAATGCAACAGTTTTCTGTGTATTAATTTTGTATCCTGCCAATTTTCTGAATTCAGTTATTAGTTCTAGTAGTTTGGGGGTGGATTCTTTAGGGCTCTTTATGTATAATATCATGTCATCTGCAAACAGTGACAGTTTAACTTCTTCTTTACCAGTCTGGATGCCTTTTATTTATTTATGTTGTGTGATTGCCATGGCCAGGACCTCCAGAACTATGTTCACTAAAAGTGGAAAGAGTGGGCATCCTTAACTTGTTCCCAGTCTTAAAAGAAAAGCTTTCAGAGATGGGCTCAAGATGGCGACATGAGTAGGGTAGTGAAAATCTCCTCCCAAAACCATACAGATTCTTGAAAATACAACAAATACAACTACTCCTAAAAGAGAGATCAGAAGATATAGTACAACAGCCAGGCTACATCTACATCTGCAAGAACTCAGCACCTCACGAAAATGGTAAGATACGAAGCCATGATCCGGCGAGACCAGAGCACTCCCCCCACTCAAGCTCACCAGCGGGAGGAAAAGAAACAGAGTGGGAGGGAGTGGAAGCACAGGACTGCAAATAACCAGGCCTAGTAATCTGCACTGGGAGCAGACACAAATTGCATGGTGTACTGGATATAACAGAAAAAGAAAAGTAAAAAACCAAAGACAGAGACTGGGAGTGGGTCCCCACAGCTGGCTCCTCTGGGACAAAAGAAAAGTGGGTGCTTGTTAAAGGTCTTAAAGGAACAAGGGCCTAACAGCTGAACAAAATGTTCCTAGCACACTCAGCCCAGCAGGCTGGGAATCTTGAGGAATTTCGGGCCTCCTAACCCCCTGCCAGGTAAAGCAGCCCTGAAGCACCTCACTGCGATAAGCAGCGTGTCATTTGTTCCCCCCTGCTGGTGCTGGCTGACCTGCCACAGCTGCATAGCAGCCGGAGAGTGGCTCCGCCCACGACAACCACACAGAGTCTCCTCCCAGCCTACAGGTAACCCAGAAGGACAGCGGAAGCTCTAGCAAGGTCCAGAAGGTGTGAAGGGGCTGTCCTGGCAGTAGAATACACCCAAAGATCTCTAGGCTAGCCTGATGGTGGCCCTGCCAATGGCAGCTCAGGGGATTATCGCAGAGACTGCCTCCTGGTGTGCAGTAAAAGCACAGAATGCAGAGAAAGGCAAGGCAAACAACAAGCAGAAAGGGACTTTGTTCTCCCAGCTGAAACATGTGTCACTTGCCAGGAACCACATCTATAGCCAGGAAAAGACAGAATAATCTGCTCCAGTCAAAAATCACACAGACAAGCCCAGAGAGAGGGCATGGTGGCATACATTTAAACAATTTTCCTGAAAAAGAATTCAGAATAAAAGTCATAACCATGCCGATGGACCTACAGAGAAATATGCAAGAGCTAAGGGATGAAGTCAGGAGTGACATTACAGAAATGAAACAATTGATTGATGGGCTTAAGAGCAGACTGGACGAGGAGCAAGGGACTGTCAATGGAATAGAAATCAGAGAACAGAAGTACAGAGAAGCAGAGGCAGAGAGAGATAAAAGGATCTCTAAGAATGAAAGAATATTAAGAGAACTGTGTGACCAATCCAAAAGGAACAATATTCACATTATAGGGGTACTGGAAGAAGAAGAAGAGAGAAAAAGGAATAGAAAGTGTTTTTGAAGAAATAATTGCCGAAAACTTCCTCAATCAGGGGACGGAAATAGTTTCTCAGACCATGGAAGCCCACAGATCTCCCAACACAAGGGATCCAAGGAGGACAACACCAAGACATATAATAATTAAAATGGCAAATATCAAAGACAAAGACAGAGTATTAAAGGTAGCCAGAGAGAGAAAAAATATCACCTACAAAGGAAAACTTATCAGGCTATCACCAGACTTCTCAACAGAAACATTACAGGCTAGAAGGGAGTGGCTTGATATATTTAACATAATGAAACAGAAGGGCTTTGAACCAGGAATATTGTATACAGCACAATTATAATTTAAATTTGAGGGACTGATTAAACAACTCCCAGACAAGCAAAAGTTAAGGGAATTTGCCTCCCACAAACCACCTCTATGGGATATTTTAAAGGCACTGCTCTAGATGGAAGCACTCCTGAGGCTACAGAGATGTCACCAGAGAAAATAAAATCACAGCAACGAAAGCAGACCATCCAAATACCAGCTAAAGGCAAAAGATAAAATCCACAAAAGCACTCAAAGGAAACACAAAAGGGTACAGAATAAAACAAATAAAATATAAAGAATGGAGGAGGAAGAATAAGAATGGAGAGAAATAAAGAATCATCAGACTGTCTTTATAATAGCTTAATAAGAGAGTTAAGCTAGATGATTAGATAGTAAAGAAGCTGCCCTCGAAGTTTTGGTAACCATGAATCCAAAGCCTGCAATGGCAGGAAGTACATATCGATTGATAATCACCAAAATGTGAATGGACTGAATGCACCAATCAAAAGACACAGAGTAATAGAAGGGATTAAAAAACAAGTCCCATCTATATGCTGCTTAAAAGAGACTCACTTCAAATCCAAAGATATACACAGACTAAAAGTGAAGGGATGGAAAGAGATATTTAATGCAAACAACAGGGAGAAAAAAGCAGGTGTTGCAGAACTTGTATCAGACAAAATAGACTTCAAAACAAAGAAAGTAGCAAGAGATAAAGAAGGACATTATATAATGATAAAGTGGTCAGTCCAACAAGAGGATATAACCACTATAAATATATATGGACCCAACACAGGAGCACCGAATATATGTGAAACAAATACTAACAGAATTAAAGGAGAAAATAGAAAGCAATGAATTCATCTTAGGAGACTTCAGCACACCACTCACCCAAAAGGACAGATAAAACAGCAGAAAATAAGTAGATGCAGAGGCACTGAACAACACACTGGAACAGATGGACCTAACAGACATCTACTGAACTCTACACCCAAAAACAGCAGGATACACATTCTTCTCAAGTGCACATGGAATATTCTCCAGAATAGACGAAATACTAGGCCACAAAAAGAACCACAATAAATTTAAAAATATTGAAATTCTACCAACCACCTTCTCAGATCACAAAGGTATAAAACAAGTAATAAATTGTACAAAGAAAACAAAAAGAAGGTTAACAACATGCTCCTAAATAATCAATGGATCAATGACCATATTAAAACAGACACCAAGCAACATATAGAGACAAATGACAACAACATCACAACACCCCAACTTCTGTGGGACGCAGCAAAGGCAGTTCTAACAGGAAAGTATATTGCAATCCAGGACTATTTAAAGAAGGAAGAACAAACGCAAATGAATAGTCTACAGTCACAATTACTGAAATTGGAGAAAAAAGAACAAATGAGGCCCAAAGTCACCAGAAGGAGGGACATAATAAAGATCAGAGAAGGAGTAAATAAAATTGAGGAGAATAAACAATAGAAAAAAATCAGTGAAACCAAGAGCTGCTTCTTTGAAAAAACAAACAAAATAGATAAACCCCTAGCCAGACTTATTAAGAGAAGAAGAGAATCTACACACAAAAACAGAATCAGAAACGAGAAAGGAAAGATCACGACGGATCTAACAGAAATACAAAGAATTATTAGACAATACTAAGAAAATCTATATGCTAACAAGCTGGAACACCTAGGAGAAATGGACAATTTCTTAGAAAAATACAACCCTACATGACTGACCAAGGAGGAAACAGAAAACCTAACCAGACCAATTACCAGCAACGAAATTGAATCGGAAATCAAAAAAATACCCAAGAACAAAACCCCCGGTCCAAATGAATTCACTGGTGAATGTTATCAGACATACAAAGAAGACATAATACCCATTATCATTAAACTTTTCCAAAAAATAGAGGAGGAGGGAATACTTCCAAACTCATTCTATGAAGCCTGCATCACTCTAATACCAAAACCAGGCAAATACCCCACCAGAAAACGGAATTACAGACCAATATGTCTACTGGAACACACATGCCAAAATGCTCAACAAAATATCAGCAAACCGAATTCAAAAAGACATCAAGAAGATCATACACCATGACCAAGTGGGATTCATCTCAGGAATAAAAGCATTGTACAACATTCGAAAATCCATCGACACAATCAACTACATCAACAAAAAGAACAAAAACCACATGATCATCTCCATAAATGCTGAAAAAGCACTTGACAAAATTCAACATCCATTCATCATAAATACTCTTAACAAAATGGGTATAGAAGGCAAGTGCCACAACATAATAAAGGCCATATATGACAAACCAACAGCCAACATCATACTTAAAGGTGAGAAGCTGAAAGCTTTTCACCTAAAATCACGAACAAGACAGGGATGCCCACTCTCCCCTGTTACTCAACATAATACTGGAGGTCTTAGCCACGGCAATCAGACAAAACAAAGAAATGCAAGGCATCCAGATTGGTAAAGAAGAAGTCAAACTGTCACTATTTGCAGATGATGTGATATTGTACATAAAAAATCCTAACGACTCCACTCCAAAACTACTAGAACTAATATCTGAATTCAGCAAAGTTGCAGGATACAAAATTAATACACAGAAATCTGTTGCATTCCTATACACTAATGATGAACTAGCGGAAAGAGAAATCAAGAAAACAATTCCATTCACAATTGCATCAAAAAGAATAAAATACCTAGGAATAAACCTAATGAAGGAAGTGAAAGACCTATACCCTGAAAACTACAAGACACTCCAAAGAGAAATTAAAGAGGGCACTAACAAATGGAAATTCATCCCATGCTCTTGGCTAGGAAGAATAAATATTGTCAAAATGGCTGTACTACCTAAAGCAATCTACAGATTCAATGCAATCCCTATCAAAATACCAACAGCATTCTTCAATGAACTGGAACAAATAGTCCTAAAATTCATATGGAACCAAAAAGGACCCCGAATAGCCAAAGAAATCCTGAGAAGGAAGAATAAAACGCGGAATTAGGCTCCCTGACTTCATGCTCTACTACAAAGCCACAGTAATCAAGACAATTTGATACTGGCACAAGAACAGATCCACAGACCAGTGGAACAGAATAGAGTCCAGAGATTAGCCCAAATATATATGGCCATTAAGATATGATGAAGGAGCCATGGACATACAATGGGGAAATATCAGTCTCTTCAACAGCTGGTGTTCTCAAAACTGGACAGCTACATGTAAGAGAATGAAATTGGATCATTGTCTAACCTCACACACAAACGTAAATTCAAAATGGATCAAAGACCTGAATGTAAGTCATGAAACCATAACACTCTTAGAAAAATATATAGGCAAAAATCTCCTGGACATAAACATGAGCAACATCTTCATGAACACATCTCCGTGGGCAAGCGAAACAAAAGCAGAAATGAACAAGTGGGACTATATCAAGCTGAAAAGCTTCTGTACAGCAAAGGACACCATCAGAGGAACAAAAAGAAATCCTAGTTTATGGGAGAATATATTCATAAATGAAGTACCCGATAAGGGGTTGACATCCAAAATATATAAAGAGCTCAACAGCAAATAAGCCAATTAAAATGGGCAGAGGAGCTGCACAGACACTTCTCCAAAGAAGAAGTTCAGATGGCCAACAGGCACAGGAAAAGATGCTCCACATTGCTATTCATCACAGAAATGCAAATTAAAACCATAATGAGATACCACCTCACCTCAGTTAGGGTAGCCACCCTCCGAAAGACAAACAATAACAAATGTTGGTGAGGATGTGGAGAAAGGGGAACCCTCCTACACTGCTGGTGGGAATGCAAATTAATTCAACCATCGTGTAAAGCAGTATGGAGGTTCCTCAAGAAACTCAAAATAGAAATACCATTTGACCCAGGAATTCCACTCCTAGGAATTTACGCTAAGAATGCAGCAGCCCAGTTTGAAAAAGACATATGCACCCCTTGTTTATTGCAGCACTATTTACAACAGCCAGGAAATGGAAGAAACCTAAGTGTCCATCAGTACATGAATGAATAAAGAAGATATGCTACATATGCACAATGGAATATTATTCAGCCATAAGAAGAAAACAAATCCTACCATTTGCAACAACATGGATGGAGCTACAGGGTATTATGCTCAGTGAAGTAAGCCAAGCAGAAAAAGACAAGTACCAAATGATTTCACTCATCTGTGGAGTATAAGAACAAAGAAAAAAACTGAAGGAACAAACAGCAGCAGACTCACAGAACCCAAGAATGGAGTAACAGTTACCAAAGGGAAAGGGACTGGGGTGGATGGGTGGGAAGGGTGTGACAAGGGGGAGAAAGGAATATTACAATTAGCAGACATAATATAGGGGGAGGGCTGTACAACACAGAGAAGAAAAGTTGTGATTCTATAGGATCTCATTATGCTGATGTACAGTGACTGTAATGACTGTAAAGGTGTATGTGGTGGGGACTGGATGATGTGGTGAGTCTAGTAACCATAATGTTGCACATGTAACTGTAGATTAATGATGCCAAAATAAAAAAATTTAAAAAGAAAAGCTTTCAGCCTCTCACAGTTAAGTATGATGTTGGCTGTGGGTTTGTCATATATGGCCTTTATTATTTCGAGGTACTTGCCCTCTGTACTCATTTTGTTGAGAGTTTTTACCATGAATGGATGTTGAATTTTGTTGAATGTTTCTTCAGATTCTATGGAGATGGTCATGCGGTTTTTGTCTTTCTTTTGTTGATGTGGTAGATGATGGTGATGGATTTTTGAATGTTGTACCATCCTTGCATCCCTGGCATAAATCATACTTGATCATGACAGATGATCTTTTTGATGTATTTTTGAATTTGATTTGCTAATATTTTGTTGAGAATTTTTGCATCTATGTTCATCAGGGATATTGGTCTGTAATTCTCTTATTTTGTGGTGTATTTGCCTGGTTTTGGTATTAGAGTGATGGGGGCCTCATAAAATGAGGTGGGAAGTATTCCCTCCTCTTCTACTTTTTGGGAAACTTTAAGGAGGATGGGTAGTGTCTTCACTAAATGTTTGATAAAATTCAGCAGTGAAACCATCTGGTCCAAGCCTTTTACTCTTACATAGTTTTTTGATTACTGACTCAGTTTTGCTGCAGGTTATTGGTCTGTTCAGATTTTCTGTTTCTTTCTGGGTCAGCCTTGGAAGGTTGTATTTTTCTAGAAAGTTCCCCATTTCTTCTGGGTGATCCCGCTTGTTAGCATACAATTTTTCATAGTATTCTCTAATAATTCTTTGTATTTCTGTGGTGTCCGTAGTGATTTTTCCTTTCTCATTTCTGATTCTGTTTGTGCAGATTTTTTTATTGGTAAGCCTAGCTAGGGGCTTATCTATTTTGCTTATTTTCTCGAAGAACCACCTCCTGCTTTCATTGATTCTATTGTTTTATTCTTCTCCATTTTATTTATTCCTGCTCTAATCTTTATTATGTACCTCCTTCTACTGACTTTGGGCCTCATTTGTTCTTCTTTTTCTAGTTTTTTCAATTTAAGTTTAGACTGTTCTTAGGGGATTATTGTTCTTTCCTGAGGTAGGCCCGTATTGCAATATACTTCCCTCTTAGCACCAACTTTGCTGCATCCCACAGATTTTTCAGTGTTGAATTACTGTTGACATTTGTCTCCATATATTGCTTGATCTGTTCTCATGTGGTCATTGATCCACTGATAATTTAGGAGCATGTTGTTAAGCCTACATGTGCTTGTGGGCTTTTTCTTTTTCTTTGAGTAATTTATTTCTAGTTTCATACCTTTGTGGTCTGAGAAGTTGGTTGGTACAATTTAAATCTTTTTCAATTTACTGAGGTTCTTTTTGTGGCCTAGTATATGATCTATTCTTGAAAATGTTCTATGTGCACTTGAGAAGAATGTTTATCCTGTGGCTTTTGGGTGTAGAGTGCTGTAGATATCTGTCAGGTCCATCTGTTCTAATGTGTTGTTCAGTGCCTCTGTCTCCTTACTTGTTTTCTGTGTGGTTGATCTGTCCTTTGGAGTGAGTGGTATGTTGAAGTCTCCTAAAATGAATGCATTCCATTTTATTTCCCCTTTTAATTCTGTTAGTATTTGTCTCACATATGTAGGTTCTCCTATGTTGCATGTATAGATACTTATAATGGTTATATCCTCTTGTTGGACTGACCCCCTTATCATTATGTAATGTCCTTCTTTGTCTCTTGTGACTTTCTTTGTTTTGAAGTCTAATTTGATACAAGTACTGGAACTCCTCCTTTTTTCACCCTATTAGATGTATGAAATATCGTTTTCCATCCCTTTACTTTCAGTCTGTGTATGTCTTTGTGCTTGAAGTGAGTTTCCTGTAGGCAGCATATAGATGGGTCTTGTTTTGTTATCCATTAAGTGATTCTATGTCTTTTGATTGGTGCATTCAGTCTATTTACATTAGGGTTATTATCGATAGGTATGTAGTTATTGACATTGCATGCTTTAGATTGATGGTTACCAAAGGTTCAAGGTTATCTTCCTTACTCTCTAAGAGACTAACTAAAATCACTTTGTATGCTATTATAAACACAATATAAAGGTTCTTTTTTTCCTCCTCCATTTTTTGTATATTAAGTATCATATTCTGTACTCTTTGTCTATCCCTTGACTGACTGTGGTATTTAATTTTGCATTTGCTTAGTAATTAATTGTTCTTCTTTACTGTGGTTTTATTAACTCTGGTGACAGCTATTTAGCCTTAGGAACACTTCCATCTATAGCAGTCCCTCCAAAATTCACTGTAGAGACAGTTTGTGGGAGGTAAATTCTCTCAGCTTTTGCTTATCTGGAAATTGTTTGCTCTCTCCTTCAAATTTAAATGATAATCTTGCCAGACAAAATATTCTTGGTTCGAGGCCCTTCTTCTTCATTGCATTAAATACATCATACCACTCCGTTATGGCCTGCAAGGTTTCTGCTGAGAAGTCTGATGACAGCCTGATGGGTTTTCCCTTTGCATGGGATCTTTTTACTCTCCTTGGCTGCTTTTAATAGTCTGTCCTTATCCATGATCTTTGCCATTTTAATTATTATATGTTTTGGTGTTGTCTTCCTTGGGTCCCTTGTGTTGGGAGATCTGTGCACCTCCATGGCCTGAGAGAGTATCTCCTTCCCCAATTTGGGGAAGTTTTCAGGACTCACCTCCTCAAAGACACTTCCCCCTTTTCTCTCTCTTCATCTTCTAGTACCCCTATAATGCAAATATTGTTCTGTTTGGATTGGTCACACAGTTCTCTCAATATTCTTTCATTCCTAGAGATCCCTTTTTATGTGCCTCAGCTTCTTTGTATTCCTCTTCTTAATTACTTTTTCATTTGTTGTCTCCTCCACCGTATCTAATCTGCTTTTAAATCTCCCCCATTGTATTCCATAATGATTGGCTCTCCATCCTGAATTCACTGCTGAGTTCTTGAATATTTTTCTGTACCTCCATGAGCATGTTAATGATTTTTTTTTGAAATCTCTTTCAGGAAGCTTGATGAGTTCAGTTTCACTTGATCCTTTTTCTGGTGTTTTTAGGTATTTGGGTTGAACCAGTGTCCTTTGATGTTTCATATTTATATGTGGCACCCTATGGTGCCCAGAAAGTCTACTCTCTCTAGCTGCTCCTCTCTTGGAGCGATGTCTGGGGTTGCAGGGGAGTGGCACTGGTGCCTGGGGGTTGGAAAGAGTTGTTTCCTGCTTCCCAGCTACTGTGCCTTTCTCTACTGGCCAGAAGAGTGGGCGGAATACAGAGGTGTTAACCCTCTATGCTTTGCATTTGTAGCTGCCGTAAGTGGGGCCTCCCTCTGGCTAGACTGATGCCTGGGCAGGGGCAGCTGGTTTGGGAGCCAGTGCCAGCTGGCTGGAAGGTGCAGCAGGCTGCATATCATGGTGGAAGGCCTCGAAGCTGTGTAGCCAGCCAGGGGGATGGAGCACCTGAAGTTCCTGAAAAGTTCCGAACCTGCTGGGCAGAGTGCGCCTGGACAATTTTGTCTACCTGCTCTTTTTCCTGAGCAGCAAGCTCTCTGCAATCCTTGCCCCTTTAGTAGCCCTCTTGCTGTTAGGAAGGCTCTCATACTGCCTGCCTTTCTTTTGTCCCAGAGCACCCGGATGTTGATCCCTGTTTTCCACAAGCGGCTGGAATCTCGGTCTCTCCAAGTATTCCTCCTGTCTTAGCTTTCCAACCCCACTAATCTCCAGAGCACCATGCAATGTAGGTTCGTGTTCCCAGAGCAGATCTCCAGGGCTGGGTGTTCATCAGTCTTAGGTCTCCAACCCCTCCCCACTCCGTTTCTCTTCCTTCTGCTGGTTGGTGAGCTGGGGTGGGGGAAGAGCGTGGGTCCCCCCAGATCACGGCTTTGGTATGTTACCCTTTTTGATGTCTGTTCTTTCCTCCAGGTGTAAGCAGTCTGGTACAGCCTTCTTTCCCGTTGATTTTTAGGGTTAGTTGTATTCACTATATTCTCATATTATATGTGGTTTTGGGAGGAGGCCTCTGTCTCACTTCTCACGTCACCATATTTAATCTCACCTACATGACTTAACCCCTGTTACACTATAAAACTATCAAGTTATCAGTAGTTATCAGGACATAATCCCATATCTACTGGTTCCCAGACTCAGCACTTGATATTTTACCTATTATATAAATATTTCTCCCTTTTCCCAGTTGATTTGCTTGGTTCTCGGGAACAGATACCCTAACATCAAAATTCCATATTGATTAATTTTGAAATAGTCGCAATTTAGAATAAATACATTAGTAATACTGATCAGCTACCTCTTTTTCCAAAGCCGCCTGGTGTTTCCTGAGAAGCTTCTTCATTTTTCTAGCAAGGATGTTATGTTGCATTTCAAGATCTTTATCTAATTTAAGGCGATGCTCGTTCATCATCGCCTTTAGCTTCTCTTCCAGATCCCTCAGTTGTTTTTGATTTTGCTGGGTCATTCCGTTACAGGCAGGCATATATTGTGGGAGCTCAGTATCCTGCTCACATTGTTGTATCCGACTTGCAACCTACAGCAATGGAGAGGCAAGAATGAAATAAAGCAAAACTTTTTTCTTTCAAAACCATCTTAGACCAGTCTACTATCAACTAAGTAGGTATTTCATGTAGGGGATCCCAGTCAACAGCTTCTAATAAAATTTCATCTGAAGAAGCAGACAAGCTAGCTGGTTCTAAAATTTAAATGGAAATGTAAAGGACCTAGAATATCCAAAATTTTGAGGGGGGATAAAAAGTTGCAAGATGCAAACTTCAGTAATCAAAACAGTGTGGTATTTGGTATAAGGCCACGCTGAATAGAGCAAAGTAGCACAGTAAAATCTGGAAACAGACCCACATATATTCAGTCAATTGATTTTCTACTGAAAATTCAAGTTAACTCAAAGAGGAAAGCAAAGTGTTTTAAACAAATCCTGCTGTAACAACTGGTTCTCTGTATTCAAAATAAATAAATGCTTAATCATGCTATATATAGAAATTAATTTGAAAAGAGTCACTTGACCTAAACCTAAAATCCAGAATCATACAGCAGAAGAAAACATAGAATATTGTCATGAAATTGGAGTCAGCAAATATTTCTTGGGTAGGACACAAAAAACACTGACTATAATGAAAAAAATGAACAAACTTGATTCTGTAATAGGGGCGAAATTCAGATAATGTAAGATTAATCATTTAAAGTGAACAATTCAGTAGCATGTAGTATATTCATGATGTTCTGCAATGAATGCCCATATCTAGTTACAAAACATATTTAATACCTCAAAAGAAAACCCTGTATGTTTTAAGCAGTTGGTCCCCAATCTCCCCTTCTGGTAACCACCAATCTATTTTCTGTCTATGGATTTATCTATTTTGCATGTTTCATATATGTGAGCTCTTGTATCTGGCTTCTGTCGCCCAGCATGTTTCCAAAGTTCATCCATATTGTATAGGATGTATCAGTACTACATTCCTTTTTATAGCTGAGTAATATTCCACTGTATGTACATACCCTAATTTGTTTATCCATTTATTTGTTGCTGGACCTCTGTGTTGTTTCCACCTTTTGGCTATTGTGAATACTGCTGTTATGAACATTTGTGTATATGCATTTGTTTAATTTAAGCACCTGCTTTCAATTGTTTTCAGTATATATCTAGGAGTAGAATTGCTGGGTCATGGAGAAATGCTATGTTTAACTGTTTGAGAAATCATCAACTGTTTTCCACAGTCGCTGACATTTTACATTCCTACCAGCAATATACAGCAGGAGTTCCAGTTTCTCCACGTGCTCCCTAATTGTTACTTTCCATCTTTGTTTTTGTTTTTCTCTTTTAACAGCTACCCATCTAACAAAACAGTAGGACATGCACAAGAGTCCAAGGAGGGACTAGCGGTTACCAAAGGGAAGGGGGTGGAAATGGTGGATGGGGAGGGAGGGAGAAGAGGATTAAGGGGCATTATGATTAGCACACACAGTGTAGAGGGGAGAGATAGGGAAGGCAGTACTAGCACACAGAGCACAGCAGTGACTCTATTGCATCTTACTACACTGATGGACAGTGACTTCAGTGCAGTGTAGCGGGACTCAATAATATGGGTGAATGTAGTAACCAATGTTGCTCATGTGAAACCTTTGTAAGATTCTATATCAATGATAACCTTGACAAAAAAAATAGCTAGCCATCCTAGTGGCTGTAAGGTGGTACCTCTGTGGTTTTGTTTTGTGTTTCCCCAATGACTAGTTATATTGAACATCTTTTCATGTGCTTGTTGGCTATTTGTATATATTCTTTGGATAAATGTCTATTCAAGTCTTTAACAAATTTTTTTAAATTGAGGTATAGGTGATATATTAATTCTAATAGTCTTTTGGTAAAGTCTTTAGGGCTGTCTGTATGTAGTATCAGGTCATCTCCAAACAATGACAGTTTCACTTCTTCCTTACCAGTGTGGATGCCTTTTCTTTCTTTTTCTTGCCTGATTAATGTGGCTAGGACTTACAATACTCTGTTGAATAAAAGTGTTGTGAGTAGGCATCCTTGTCATATTCCTGATTTTAGAGGAACAGCTTTTAGCTTTTAGCTTTTTTATGGCCTTTACTCATTTTTATTGGGTTGTTCAAGTTGGGTTTTAAAATGAAAAAGTTTAAATTTATCACAGATGGAGAAAACACATTTGCAAGACATATCTGAGATATAATACTTGTACGTAGAGTATATAAAAAACTCCTACTAATCAGTATTAAAAAGATGAACACCTGAATAAGACAACAGACAAAGGACTTAAAAAGACACTTCATTAAAGAGATACATGAATGAACAATAAACACATGAAAAGGTGACTCTGGTGCCATCTTTAGTCATAGGGAAATGCAAAAACAACCATCATAAGATTCCACTTCATTCCTACCAGAACGGCTAAAACAAGGACTGACAAAGGAAATGCTGGAGAAGATGTGAACCAAGTGCAACTCTTATACATTGTTAATGGGAATGTGAAACAGTACAACCATTTTGGGAAGCTGTTTGACAGTTTCTTATGAAGTCAAACATACATATGCCCTATGACTCAGCAATTTTACCCTATATATTTGTCACAGAAATTAAAACATCATGTTCACATAAAGACATGTACAATGTTTATAGCATCTTAGTACGCTGATGGGCAGTGACTGTAATAGGGTATGTGGTGGGGACTTGATAATAGGGGGAGTCTAGTAACCATAATGTTGTTCATGTAATTGTACATTAATGATACCAAAATAAAATAAATAAAGGTATTTATTTCCTCTTCCACTTGCCCCTTAGCAACCTCTAATCTACTCCCTATAAATTTGCCTATTTTAGATATTTCATATAAGTGGAATTATAACAATACTTTGTCCTTTTGTGTCTGGCTTATGTCACTTAGCATGTTTTCAAGGTTCACTCACGTTGGAGCATATATTAGAATGTCATTCCTTTTCAGCGCTGAATAATATTCCACTGTGTGTTTATACTATGGTTTGTTATCCATTTATGCGTTGATGAACACTTGGGTTGGTTCCACCTTTTAGCTATTGTGCCTAGTAACTTTTTGGTAATATTGAAAGCACTGAAGTTTAAAAGGAAGCATTCCTATCAATTGCAAAAAGGAGTTGCCTGACTTTCAAATGTTTTCAAGAAAATTTAAAATCTTACATGTGAAAGTGTAGCAAACATCCATATTTCCAAAACTGAGAAGTTGTAATTTTCTACAATTACACTCAGTTTCATTTAAAAAATGTAAACATTATGGAAAACGCAAAAATCAGTTTTGATTATCACCCACCTTAATAACCCTTTCTCCACTTCCCAAAGGCAACCATTATCATTACTATCATGTTGTATACTTACTATTTTTAAATACCTTCATTTTCATCTAAGTAACTTCAAATAATATATAATATGGTATTTATTTATTTCTTCTAAGATTTAAAAAATATTATTTTTGCATTCTCAAAACATGTTTCCTAAATGCAGGCATTAAACTGGGAATTAAAAAGCCTTCTGCCATTTTAAAATAAGTTGCCTAAAATTATGTTCCAAACTTCTGAAACATCTAAGGAAAAAACAAAACCCAAACTCTTAAACTAACAAGACTAAGAAAATTAGTTACCAAAGTTGACATTTTTTTCACTGAAATCCAAATACTCACAGGTTGTAAATGGATGGCCGAAGTATTAGATATGTGGTCTCCCTCCATGTCTGTTAACACATGATGACTGTTAACACTCCTGGCCCTGATGGACACACTGGGAATAGATGGAACACTCCCAGCCCTGTCCAACACTGCGCCCGTCTGCCCCACACTCTGATCTTGTTCCTGAGGGAAAGGAGCATTAGATTCAAATATCTTTATCTCCTGAATTCTTGATTATTAGCACCTACCACACTGCCTGGCACATACAGTAGGAAATTTAGTGCCCTATTTTGAGAAATTCCTTGTATTTGCCAAGACCAGGAAGTTTATCAATTGTTAGTTGACAGATGAAGAAATGACCAACAAGTAAATAGCAAAAAGCCCAACCAACTATGTGAAAAAGTTCATCAATTCCAAGGTATTTCCAAAGTATAGTCTTTTCTCTAAAATTTTTGATATTATTTTGAAATCCATTTCTACTACACATGTCATGGGGTATACACAGAGGCGCTGCTCATTTCTCAATGATTTCAAATGGTGAAAACAATCCCCAACCTTTTTTTTTCATCCTATAAACATGCCTTTTAGTTATTTGTTATTGAGGCCTTTTACATTTCTTTTCTTCTCAGAATATAGTCTTTAGCCTAAACTTCTTCCACTAAGTAATTTAATATTAATTCCTATTTTTGTGTAAAATGAAAAATTGTATATACATTGAATCATAAGTAGAAGACTCCTCTTCTGAAGAAACCCAGCAAGCTTTGGTATCTGGGCACCAATATGATAGTCTGACCATACCAAAATTCTTTAAGATATGCGGAATAATAAACACAGACCCATGGTATATAGAGGATCTTTTCTTACATCCACAGCCTAAAAAAGCTGCTGTTATTCTTATGTTTAATGACATTAGAATTTTATTAATTTCACTTTACTAAAATATTGCATATACCTAAAATAGCCCCAATTTTCTAGTGACTACTGTTAGACCTAAAAATTATATCAAAAACACCAAAACTGTATGTAAGAAAGGCTTTTATTTTATAGTTCATTAATCATGTAGTGCTATTAAAAAGAAAAGTAACTACTACTCCTGGTTTTAGAATGCGGGGATCTTTCTCACTAGAAAGCAATAAAAAAGAGTCAAAGCTTTGGCATTGTGACATGAGCAAAGAAGAAAACAGATAATACTTAGACTAAAAAATATAGCTCCACAAATAATAAGCTTTATATTATCCTTGTGAGGAAGTTCTGTAACATTTCTACTGCAAAATTGGAAACATGGTAACATGGAAAGAACTTGGTCTCAAGAGTAAAATACAAATCCAAACCCATATGCTTCTACAGTAAGTTAGTTAACCACTCTGAGCCTTACTTTTCTCACCTATAAAATGACTATTTAAAACCATGTAGAGGATCAATCCCTATACACAACTGAAAAGAATCAAGTGTTCTTAGTAACAGAATAAGAATGCTTGGTAATTTCTTTTTCCCCAGCATAAATTTAGCTAAGTCACATGTTTATTTTATTTATTTATTTATTTTTAAAGAAGCAAGAAATTTCCAATTTAATAAACATTTATCAAACATTTTAAGGCACTGGAGAAAAGGTTTATGCAATAAACAAGATAAGGAGAATGGTTGGTAATTCTAATGACTTCTGTGTGAGCACCATCAACTTCCAAAGCCCGTAATTTCAAATACTTCCAAAAGCGTGTCCCACGCCATCAGAAAATCAGGCAAAAAAGTGTTCAGTGGCCCAGATTTTTGAGAGGGACTAGATTAAATAAAAGTTGAACAGGTTTCTTTAATAAAAGACTTCACAGAGCTTTACTATGCTAACATAGAATGCAAAACCTTTTTCCCCACCTGGAACCTTAGAGAATCACTGTTAAGACACAATATGGCAACCACTGATATAAAAGATTCTAGGCAAGAAAAGTTGGAAATAAGGAAAGAAGCCAATAAAGAGACCTTAATTTTGGACCCATTTCTAAGTTATTACCTCTTCTTCTTCGTGTGCTTCTACTGCGTCCTTTGTCCTTTTAATGAATTCGGTTAACACAGCCTCAGGGCGCTCCCGAAGAACAAACAGGTGCTGGTTAAGAGTAGAAGGCAAAAGTCAGGCTGAGACCTATATATTTTTTCATTCAGAACAAATGAATCCCTTCTTAGACCCTAGAGTTAGTATTCTAAATAATGATAGATAATGCATGTAATCTATAGCTATCTGATTCTGCTATGCTTTTTACTTCTTATATTTATAAAATTTAATTTACACGTATACACTCTGTGCCTACATAACTTCCCCCGTACTTTTTATGAAAACTTTGAACATGACACCTTTTTTGGCCAACTGAAAATGCAGAGTTGAAATAATCGGAGTCTAAGTAAATATTAAGAATTAAGTCCAATTAGAGCCCTAAGTAAATGCTTACAAATTCTTAGAACTGATTTCATAGAGGAGACACATTCAGTTCTGAATTACATTAGATTTCAACAGGAATGTATTTACTGATGGTGAATTAAGTAACATACCACTTGGGTATTATGGGTTCCTTTATGTTGCTTAAATGACACTTCATGTAACACTAGCAGTTGATGAGGAGACATTATGTATTAGTGATTTTTACCACTAATATTTAATAAAGCTTAACATTATCAAAATAGAAGAATAGGAAGAACAATTTCTACCATAAAATTATCATTGTTACGTTTAGATATTTTTTGGATATTTATTTCTTCTCAGAAATTTTCTGTGTATAGATTTTGTTTTGTAGTTAGCACACAGATTGCAGAAAGACGCCTTGAGCACTTGAGTTCATGAGATGATCTTGAATTCTTTTAAGACTCCTACCTCCTTTATTAGGTCAAATTTATTTCTTCTCTGAAGAGTTGTACCTCTATATTATTCTCTTTTCATTGCTGTATTATGCTATTGCAACTCATAAACATAATGACTACAGACTATTTCATCAAATATTCATACCAAAATTACATAACAATTACTCTAATTCTGGATAATTATTTTCAATTTCTCATTCTGAGATAAATAGCTTTATAGATAGTAAATTACTTTTTAACATTTTATGTTTTTTCCTTATGACAGACTGCAACAGAAATGTGATTAGGCCAAAGGGAAGGATGCACTTGATAGATACTTCCTATCACTTCCAATAAGGTCAATACACAAAATGGACCAGGTAAATGAATATATATGCAGGTTGGGGATCTGATCACCCAAGGCCAAGTAGCCATTCCTGGTGGTTGGGTTATTACCAAAGCAGCTTCTTTTGCCTTCATTAGGCAAATATAAGAAACCAGTCACATTCTTCCTTTTCCTGAGCCTTAGCTTGGTATGTACCACTATTTATGATATTTGGTCTTTTTATCCAAAAATAATATATCTTGTAATTCTAAGTTATTTAATAGTTTTCTACAAATGGATCCTGCTTATTTTTCACTAACATAATTCATAGCTATACTAAACTTTTGGTGCTATTGTGAATACCTATTTGGGGGGCTTTCATTTGAGACTGTAAGTGTGCTTATGGCCTAGAATTCCCTAAGTGTTACTGAAACTTTATACTGCTCTTCTACATACTGTAGCTGCAAATAACCCTACTGAATATATACATGATCCTTTCAATATCCTTGCATCTTGAACAATGTATTGGTGAAAATAAACTGAACTTCTTTGAAATTCTAAAACATTCATGCAGAATGTCTAATTTTCTAGTGAAAAATCCACAAAATTCCTTAGGGTCACATAGAGATAGAGTCAACTGCTACTCACTAATGCCTTATCTAGATGTTCTAAGACCTATAGTAAATTAAACAATACTAGTATTGCTATTAATAAGATGTCAACCTCTAAATGAAATAAAACATTTTTGAAAACAGAAAGTATATTCTAATCATTTATTTAAATTATGTAACCAAACATATTGACAAATGAATAGAATTCACATTACTTTTAAAATATTTTCACTGCTAAGTTAGAAAAACATATTTCTCAAAAGGAAACAAAAATGTGATATTCATTTTTAACAGTTCTTTTTAAATCTCTTTTCTCCCACAGTATTTACATAAATGTATTACACATCATTTTCCTTTCTTTCATAATACTTTATATAGGACAGATTGATATATATAAAGTATGGTAGACACAAAAATTAAACTATTTTGCCATCTCTGAAATGACATTGTTCCACATGAATTAAAATTTATAGTTGTAACTCATGAATGTATTCTTGCACATATAAAAATTAAGCCATTTACTACTACTATATTGAATCTTTAACTATATATTCTATTCAGATATGGTAAACGCAGTTAATTTTGAACAACAAATGAAAAAACTTAGCATCTAAAAAAATTTCCAAGAAAGAACAGTATTATGAAATTAGTATTTTAGCAAAAACCAGTACAGCGTATTTAATACTGATTCGGAATCAAAGAAGAATAAGCCATGTTCTTTAAAATAATTTTTTAGGTGTACAAAACAGAGTATAACTGACCTTTAAAAGTTGCTCTGATGTAGGGCGACGTTGAGGGATTTTCTGGAGGCAGGAAGCCACAAAGTTCTGAAAATAACCAGACCTATTGGAAAGGAAAGTATCAAGTGAACATATTGCTATTTCCTTTAAAAACACATCCACAAATCAAGGCATGTGCCTATGGGTGGGAGGGAGAATAGAAATGATTAAAAAAAAAAAGCAGACACAATACACTATATATTTCATCATGTAAGTCTATAAAAAGCTATGCAAAGCAACTAATGAATCTTTACCATTTTCCAAAGATAAATTTGCACACATTAGTTTAAAATCATGCTCTCACATACTTAAGTAATCACAACTCATTCTACGGTGAGGTAAATTAGGGAAGTCAATCATTTTCCTTTTTGCATTCAAATCTAAGGTAACATTCTTCTTAGTTTTTTTTCTCTTTTCTCTAGCCACGTCTCTTTCTTGCTTGACCCTTGGACCATCTTCCATATAGCATGTTTCAGAACATCATGCTACTTGTTTTGGAAGGAACATTTTTTTATACCTAAGTATTTAGTGTTCTTGAGAAAATGTATAAAAGTTCCACAAAACAGTAAGATTTTCTTAAAAATTAGAATTCTGTAACATACTATTATGTAGTGTTACTGATGAGAGTTCAGTAATGCAGTAAGTAAAAATTATTCCATCAATGTTTGTCATGAATATTCAAATAAGATTTTTAATTCTTTTATACAAGAATGTTTGTCATCAATATTCAAATAAGAGTTAATTCTTTTATACAAGAATTCCTTTTGAATCCCCAAAGTATCAACCAGTGTAAAGGCAGCCTGTGTTTAGTGTATTTATTATTCAGATGTACCATAATAAACTCTGTGCCAAGATTTCTTCAAAACATCTCTACAGAACTCTATGGCATCTGACTACACTGATGGACAGTGACTGTAATGGGGTTGGGGGGGGACCTGATGAAGGGGGTAGTGTAATCACCATAATATTACTCATTTAATTGTAGATTAATGATATGAAATTAAACTTTAAAAAAATCTCTACAGAAGCAGCAAAGACCTGTGAACTTGCCTTAATTACGTAATGCTAACAAATAAATTATTGCCAATTTATGCATCTTACAGTGAATTTTAAAGTATTTGTAAAGTACACTAGGTAGTCCCCTAGAACTTTTCAAATGCTTGACACACCTGAAGAATTTCTCATTAAAATTTTCTATCACTGATAAAAATCCTTCTTTCCTAAAATTGTCCATCTGTTCTCAATAAACTCCTTTACATGAATAACAGTATTATCAAAGAAGCACTAGGAGATGCATCAAAGCACATTCTGAATAACAAATAATAATGATTAGGATGATCCAAAAACTATGAATTATCTGTTAATTCTGATAAATTATCAAATCATTTTTAAATATGTTTTATACCATATCAATTATAAACCATTTCCCAATTAAACATTTATACAGTTTATAGCAATCTGTATATTGCAGTTATAAAATATGAATGTTTAAATCATGCTATTTATTATATAATCAGGGTTGTATGTGTCACTAACATACAAAAAATATACTAATTTTTATATAAAAGCCATACTTTTTGCTCCCATGTAGCATCATATATCTTTTATTTCTAAACGGAGTTACATATATGCTATGAAAAGTAGAGATAATAAAAGTAAATGATGTAAGGATAAAATAAAGCTATTTTAATATTTCTTTAGGTTATATACACTTCACCTCATTGAAATAAAATAATTTTGATAACATTGTGAAATTAAACTTTACCATGTTGAACAATATATCTCTCAGCCATACTCACCATTCACGGGACTGTAGGGTAGGGGGTTCATTTAGGGTTATGTGACAGAGGGCACTTTCTGCACTCATGTCAAATAAAGGAGGCTTCGTTTCCGCTATAAAAGAAAGAAAACTTCCTGTTAAAATATGTGCCTCTTACATAGGAGCATGGAAGTACTGTCAGTTTTTTTTTTAAATAAACCCCAACTTAGCAAAAAAGCTGCGAGTTCAGAGAACTTATTCAAGTGAGTCAATGGACAGTAAATTGCAGCCCTGACGCACAACGTCTAGAAAATAGTATGTTTTCCCGATAAACAAGAACACTGTAAGAGGACCTAATACATTCATTAAATCAGACCATTAATATGAATACATGACTATTCTCTAAACCTCAAACTCCATTGTAGATTCAATCAAATGTCCCATTAATGTCCTTTGTAGCAAAAATGAGCTTTGATGATCTGCATCCTTCAAGGAAATTGACCATTTTTCTAAGTTTTAAACTTATATAAAATTTTTTATAAAATTTCCCTATAATCCTTTCATATAGTGTAAAATCTGGAGTCATGTCCCCTGACATTCCTGATATTGGTCGTTTGTGTCTTTTTGCTCAATCTACCTAGAGATTTATTAATTTCATTAATTTTCCCAAAGAACTAATTTGTGATCTTATTGTCTCTATTGCTTTTGGTTCTATTCAATTGATTTCTGCTTTGATCTTTTGTGGGTCTCTTTATTCTGCTTACTGTGGACTGAATTTGCCCTTCTTTTTCTAGTCTTAAGGCGACAGTTGAACTCATGACCATGACAATTCAGAAGTATACAATTTTGACTCTCGAATGTCCCTCAGTTTGGCTTTGTGCTATTTTTAAATTTGGTTTACACATCTCTGGCAGGAATATCATAGAAACAAATGTCATGCTTTTCTCAGTGTGTTCTATGATGTGGTACATGGTTTCAGGTCGTCTTGTTGATGGTGTCCACTTTGATCACTTAAGGCCATTCCACAAGGTTTCAGGGAATTATTAAGTATTTGTGAAAAGGTACTTGAGTCTATATAAATATTCTGTTTTGCATAAAGATTTCATTTTATTCTCTTATTGCATGGATTTAGATTCCTCACTTAATAACTTATAACCTGCTATCATTTATTTTGATGTTGAAATTGCTTCATTTTTGAGCAGTTAAGAACCTTTTAAAGCCAACTTCTGTCTTTCTGGCATGGCTCCATCATTCCCTGATCAGGTCGTTGCTTTCTGCCACACTAAGATGTTCCCGGATCATTTTATGCTTTCCCTACTGTTGACATGGCTCAACCATTTCTCCAAGCAGCTGTGGCAGTCAATGTGCTCACTGCTACTGCATGTGTCACTTCTCTTAGATCCTGTCCGTGGATAGAGGAAGGGAACACACACGTCCCTCATATATTTGTATTCATACATGCACATTAAATAGCTTTAGTTGTTTATTGAAAACAACTGAGTTCACTACAATATCTCAAATCCAATACTGTAGTACTATTTATTCTAGCTTTCTCTTTCCATTATTTGTAACACCCTTCTCTGACAGTAAGAGACCTCACTCTCACTATCCTTTATATGATGAATCCCCCCTTTACATAGCCAGTCTCCCATCTTGGCCACCACCCTTTCAAAACCCTTTTCCCTGTCAAGTTTTCAAACCCCATTCCAAGTCTGTCTATAGCGAGAATGTCCACTTCATCCACTCAGTTTCTGACACCGATCCAAACTGGATCACTTTCTGCAGTGAGGCCCTCCCAATCAGTCCTCAGGAGGAAAGCCCCCTTCCTTTCAGTCAGGTGCTGCCAGTGTGTCAGGTTACCCACCCCCAAACATGGATGTTCTCCTTGGCCTCTGACACCCCATGCTGAGCCACTTCCAGGAATGAGTGCTTCGTTTACCCCACCAGGACTCTGAATCTCCAAACTTGACTGCCCCCCGACCTACATAGGTTCTGTTTCCACGTACAAGGCACTCTGTCTGTGGGAACTCCCTCTTCTACTCACAGGACTCTGACACGCCACTCCGGGCTACTATGGCTCAGCAGGTGACATGGACACCTACTTTATACTGTCCTCCCCACAGCTTTAAGAATGAGTAGTTTGATCCAGGAAGGGGAAGGGATTACTGAAGAAATTCTTAATGAATAGAATAACTTGTGTTTCTACTGTGATTTATTAAAGTATTCAAAAATTCTAAATGGTGTACCATCAATATATCAAACCAGAGTATGATTTTTGATTCTGTCATTTACTATAAAGCTGAACATCTCAATTTAGTCAAAGAACACTGAATTTAGCCATACAGATTTACTAAATCTAAACTGTGGTAGACTTCAGTGGATTCAAAGGATATTTTCCATTTCAAATATTTTTTAATTGAAGTATCATTGATATTCAATCTTATATTGGTTTCAAGTATACAACACAGTGGTTCTACAGTCACCCATATTAAATCCTCGTGCCCACTACTGCAGTTACTGTCAACAAATGAAAATTTTAGAAGCTGTGCATATATTTTCCATGCTATACTACTATCCCTGTGACCAACATATGATTGAAAATTTTTGTGACCTTTTATTCCCCTCACCCTCAACTACTCACACAAACCCCACCAATGGCTACTCAGTGTCTATAAGTCTACTGCTGTTGTGTTTAGATTCCATAAATAAGTGAAATCATATGGCATTTTGTCTCTGTCTGGCTTATTTCACTTAGCATAATACCCTCTAGGTTGATCCATGTTGTTGCAAATGGCAGGATTTCTCTTCTTATGGCTGAATAATATTCCAGTGTGTATATGTACCACCTCTTCCTTATCCACTCATCTGCTGATGGACAGTTAGGCTGTTTCCACAACTTGGCTACTGTAATGCAGCAATAAACAGAGGGGTGCATCTATCTTTTTAAATCAGGGATTTTGTTTTCTTCAGGTAAATTCCTACAAGTGGAATTACTGGGTCATATGGCATTTCTATTTTCAGTTTTTTTAGTAACCTACCCACTGCTTTCCACTGTGGCTACACCAATTTACATTCCCACCAACAGGGTAGCAGGGTTAACCATTCTCCACATCTTTGCCAACTTGCTTTTTCTTGTCCCTTGGATAGTGGCCATTATAACTGGTCTGAGGTGATATCTTATTGTGGTTTTAATTTGCATTTCCCTGATGATTAGTGATGTGGAGCATCTTTTCATGTGCCTGTTGGCTATCTGTATTTCTACTTTGGAAAAATGTCTGTTCTGGTCTTCTGCCCATTTTTTAATGGTTTTTTTTTTTGGTGTTTAGTAGTATGAGTCCTTTATATATTTTGGATGTTAAACCCTAATAGGACAAATCATTTACAAATATACTCTCCCATACTGTAGGTTACATTTTTCTTCTGCTCATGGTGTCCTTTGCTGTTCAGAGCATTTTGGTTTGGTATATCGTACCACTTGTTCATTTTTCATTTTCTTTCCTCTTCCTGAGCAGCTGTGTACAGGAAAAAATGCTCACACTTATGTTTGAGAGCTTTTGCCTATGTTATCTTCTAAGAGTTTTATGGTTTCATGTCTTACATCTAGATCTTTGATCTATTTCAAGTTTATTTTTGTGTGTAGAGTTATAGAGAGTAATCTAGTTTCTTTCTCTTGCATGTAGCTGTCCAGTTTTGAAAACACCAGTTGTTGAAGAGTCTGTCCTTTCACCATTGTACACTCATGGCTCCTTTAGTACATATCAAGTGACCGTATATGCATGGGTTTGTATCTGGGCTATTTTGTTTTACTGATCTATAGGTCTGTTCCTGTGCCAGTACCATACTGTTTTGATTAGAATTACTTTGTAGTATAGCCTGAAGTCATGGAACATAATATCCCCCATTTCAAATTCTTATAAGCTACTACTACAAAACTAATGTGATTTAAATAAAATTTAATTTTTACAAAGTTAGATATCCTATTCCTTGTTACCTTGGATACATGTTCCTCAAATATATCTAGCTATAAATGTGGATTGCTTCCAGTTTCATTCTCTTATGTGGAGCTCTCCAGTTTTCCCAAACCAGCTGTTGAAGAGGCTATCTTTTTCCCACAGTATATTTATGGCTTCTTTATATTATTGTATTAATTGACCATATATGCATGGGTTTATATCTGGGCTCTCTATTTTGTTTCATTCATTTATGGATCTGTTCTTGTGCCAGTACCATACTGCTTTGATTACTGTAGACTGATAATAGAGCTTGAAGGCAGGGAGTATAATCACCCCAGCTTTGTTCTTTCTCAGAACTGCTTTGACTACATGGGGTCTTGTGTGGTTCCACATGAACTTTAGAACTATTTGTTCTAGCTCATTGAAAAATGCCATTGGTATTTTGATAGGGATTGCACTGACTCTGTAAATTGCTTTGGGCAGGATGGCCATTTTGACAATATTAACTCTTCCTATCTATGAACATATGATTATTTCTATTTATTGGTTAATTTCTCTCATGAAAAAAGCATAGGTCTTTCACATCCTTGGCTAGGTTTATTCCTTGGTATTTTATTCATTTGGATGCCGTTTTAAATGGAATTATTTTCCTGATTTCTCTTTCTGCTAGTTTGTTGTTAGTATATAGGAATGTAACAGAATTCTGTGTATTAATTTTGTACCTTGTAATCTTGCTGAATTCAATTACTAGTTCTAACCCTTTTTTTGGTGGAGTCTTTAGGGTTTTCTATATATAATAATATCATGTCATCTGTAGACAGTGATAGTTTTGCTCCTTCCTTCCTCATCTGGATGCCTTTCTTTATTTTTCTTGTCTAATTGCTTTGGATGGTATTTCCAATACTACGTTGAATAAAAGTGTTGAGGCCATATCCTTCTCTTGTTTCCCAATCTGAGAGGAAAAACTTTTAGCTTTTAGCTACTAGGTAGGATATTAGCAGTGGGCTTGCCACATATGGACTTTATTATGTTGAGCTATCTTCCCTTTATACTTATACTAAGAGTTTTTATCACAATTGGATGCTGAATTTAGTCAAATGCTTTTCTGTGTCTAATGAGATCATCATGATTTTAAGCCTTCATTTTGTTAATGTGGTGGATCACACTGATCTGCAGATATTGATGCATATTTGCATCCCTGGGATATGTCACAGTTAATCATGGTGTATTATCTTTTTCATGTATCGTTGAATTCTGTTTGTCAGTGCTTCACTGAAATTTTTTGCACCTATGTTCCTCAGGGAAATTGGCCTGTAACTTTCTTTTCTTGTAGTGTCCCTATCTGGTTCTGGTTATCAGGGTAATGCTGGCTTCATAAAAGGAGTTTGGAAGCACTCCCTCCTCTTCAGTTTTTTGGAAGAGTTTGAGAAGGACTGGTATTACTTCTTTACAAGCGTGTAGACTGCAACAGTGAAGCCATCTGGTCCTGGATTTTGCTTTCTGGGAGGTTTTTGATTACTGATTCAATCTCTTTACTAGTAATCAGTCTGTTCACATTTTCTATACCTTCATGATTCAGTCTTGATAAGATTGTATGTTTCCAACAATTTATCCATTTCTTCTATGATGGCCAATATGTTGGCATATTAATTGTTCTAGTGGTCTCCTGTGATCCTTTACATTTCTGCAATTTATCAGTTGTAATGCCTCTTCTTTCATTTCTGATTTTCAGTCTTTTTATCACAGTTAACTCTAACTAAAGGTTTGTCTATTCTTTTTATCTTTTGAAAAATCCAGATTTTAGTTTCATTGATCTTTTCTGTTAATTTTCTAGTTTTTATTTCATTTATTTCTGCTCTCACCTTTGTTATTTCCTTCCTTCTTCTAACTTTGGGACTGGTGTATTCTTATTTTTCTCATTTCTTGAGGTTTTCACTAAGGTTGTTTATGTGAGAAACTTCCTAGTGTCTTAATGTAGGTATTTATTGCTATGAACTTCCCTCTTAGAACTGCTCTTGCTGCATCCCATATGTTTTGGTATGTTTTATTTCCATTATTTGTCTCCTTATATATTTTTATTTCTTCTTTGACTCATTGGTTGTTACAATAGCGTGTTGTCTAGTCTCACATAGTTGTTTGTAAATGTCCCATTTTTCTTCTTGTAAGTGATTACAAGTTTCATACCATTGTGTATGGAAAACATGTTTGATATAACTTCCATCTTCTTAAATTTATTAAGACCTGTTTTGTGTCCTAACATATGATCTATCCTGGAGAATGTTCCATGGGTGCTTCAGAAGAATGTGCATTTTGTTGTTTTGGGACGGCATTTTCTGTATATGTCTGTCAAGTTCATCTGGTCCAGTGTGCTGTTAAGGGCCAGTGTTTCCATATTGATTGCTTTGTCTAGATAATCTATGCATTGATGAAAGTGGGATGTTAAGAGTCCCCTACTATTATTGTAATGCTGTCTGTTTTTCCCTTTATGTCTATTAATATTGCTTTATACACTTAGGTGCCACCATGTTGGGTGCACAAATATTTGCAACATGTTATATCCTCTTGTTGGACCAACCTCTTTGTCATTGTCTCTTATTAGTCTGTTTTAAAGTCTATTTTGACTTTTGTAAGTAAACTACCCCCACTTTCTTTTGGTTTCTGTTTGCATGGAATATCTTTTTCTATCCTTTCACTTTCAGTTTGTATGTATCCTTACATCTGAAGTCAGTCTCTTGTAGGCATCATATACATGGGCCTTATTATTTTTAATACATTCAGCCACTCTGTCTTTTCACTTGAGAATTTTGTCCATTTCTAATTAAAGTAACTTTAGTTAAGTATGTTCTTATTGCCATTTTGTTTATTGCTTTCTGGTTGTTTTGTAATTCCTTTGTTCCTTTTTCCTCTTGCTCTCTCTCTGTTTTGACTTTTTGGTAGTGGTATGCTTAGATTCCTTTTTATTTTTTGTTTATCTACTATAGCTTTTAACTTTGTGGTTACAATGAGGCTTACATAAAACTAATTTATAATTATCTATTTTAAATTGATAATTTGGAAAGCATTTTAAAGTTCTACATTTTTATTTCCCACCATGTTTTACATTTTGGATGTCATAATTTACATCTTTTTAGTTTGTTTATCCTTTAACAAATACTGTAGTTATTTTTACACCTTTTATATTTCTGAAATTTTATACTCTCAACATGTACTTTTATAATCAGAAGAATTGGTACATTTTATTTTTATAAACACCACTGTGCAATCATGCACACAGCCTGAAAAGCAACAAAATTGGGATCTTTTTTCATCAAATTGTGAACAAACATATAAAGTCACCTATGAAAATATTCAAGTTATTTCAACGTCTGATAATAAGGTATGAAAGTCAGTTATTTAGAACTGTATTTTTTAAAACCAAAGACAGTACAATTGATTTAAGTTTTGATCTCTTACCTACCCTGTAAGAAAAGTTTGCTTTAATTCATTATCCTTAACTATTTTAAAGTAGAAAAGCATATAACATATATTTCCCAAGACAGCACATCTAACTTGCATTAAAGAAAATAAGGCCTCTATACCTCTTTTGCCTAAAAGGGCAGCTACATGTTACTATTTATATGAAAACATTTTTTATATAATTTTTTTATTAAGGTATTATTGATATACACTCTTATGAAGGTTTCACATGAAAAACAATGTGGTTACTACACCCATATTATTGAGTACCCCCCCACACCCCATAAATGCAAATTTATTTAAATGAAATAAAATTTAAAATTCAGTTCCTCAGTTGCACTAGCCACATTTCAAGTGCTCAAAAGACATGCAAATACAGAATATCTCTATCACTACAGTAGGTTTTATTGGCCCGTGCTACTCTAGATCTTTCCCCTGGAACCAGAGTCAGGTTCTGGTTCATGACCTTTCAGAATTCAAAACATCTGTAATAAAAATTTAAAAACTGATCATGAAAGAGTTTCTAAAAGTTGAAGATGCCACATGCATGCCTAAAACTCTAAGCTTTTCTTTGAAATGTCTCACTCCTTTAAAAGTATCTAAAGGCAGTCACATCTGAAGTTGCTCTATTCTAAGTGTAAAAACTCTCATTCTGAAGGAAGTCTATTTTATGAACTATAAAAAGAAACTGGAAAACATGGAAAAATAAGAATCCATCCCATAGAAACTCTGGAGTTTGTTTATACATTTCTTTCTGAGCAGTATAATTAGCGAAGGGATACTTTCTAATCAAATGAATATCAAAATATATTAATGATATCTAAAAGGGTCATTAACGCAATTTCAGTACAAAAGGGGCACATATATGCATCAACCACATACCCATGAAAATACCCCATAGCCAGCATATATTAACCAGCTCCTGTACACTTACACCCAAGTTTCTTAAGAAATTAATTAGAATGTACAGCTAGGAAGAAGAATCAGGAGTAAAAGAACAAGAGTTTAAGATACCTAAAGTTATTTTCAAATGGAAGGAACACTTTGAAAACCTGAAATGGAGACCAAAATATCACAAGAGGATGACATGGTAATCTCCAAACCTCTCTTTGCTGATGTCAAGCTTTAAAACATACATGATCATACAGAGCTTCAAGGGAATGATTAATGTAGGAATCCGAACAAAAGTGAAAAATACGTAAAGGTTATATTATTTTGGAAAAATATTAGATTGCAAGATAGAAACATCCTGGTTATAATGGAAATTATAGTATTTATTATGTGTAATGATAAGCAAGCTTTTACTTTCACTTTACCTCAATTTCCCTGTCAGATTTTTTTACTACTGACAAACCCAAGTTGATGATTTATCCAAACAACACAAGGATTTTACTTTTAATGTGTTATTTTCAATCTTTGGGCACTGCTAGAATGGTTCAATTAAATATTCCAAGTATTTCCTACTATTAAATAAAGCTTAAAGAAAAAAATGGGGAGGTATTATGGACCGGTGCAGGGAATCAAGAGCAAGAAGATGGCCATCAGCTTCAATTATAGTGACAGTTCAGTTCCCACGGGCTCACTTACAATGGGAGTATTAGCAAACTTTTGATGGTCCACTGCCTCAAGCATAGTTCCACTTAGGGCAACAGAATAAAATGTGTGCATAAAATCAAACTGTACAATAAGGTATGCAAGCCTGATAATCTAATGCTCATACCTAACACAAAGTATTAAGTATCCTAAGTAGTGGTAATTCATGAATGCTTTAGAGACCCTTCATAGACGGTAAATCTATAACCATGGACATATCTTAGGTGTTTAACAAATACTCATTAAATGTTAGACACAGATACCTCAAAATTAATACCACAGTAGAAACTATTTTAGACAATTTAATACATAATATAGCAAATATAATATACCTAAATATATATATATATATATATATATATATTGCCAAATAACCAAAGAGACGTTAATAGATTTATTGCTCCCCTTAAATACTGACATAAAAATAAAAATCTGTAATTTGGTACAGAAATTGAGCTAAAACATTGATCAAAACTTATTACACAGTAATAAAGAGCAATGCTTACCTAGTTCAATGCATGTGACTCCAAGAGACCACACGTCTACTTTGGCATCATACGGCTTACTATCCGTGACTAAAACTATTTCTGGGGCCATCCTAAAATATAAAATGTCACTTAAAGTTAAAAAAGAAAAGAAAAGTATACTATTCTTTAAAAACATAATGACCATCTACATGGAGAATACCTGTGTGAATTCCAGATGATACATCTGGACATAAGAATTCTTGTAATGGGAAATAAATGCATTACAGGTTGTGAGGTAAATATCGACCATTGCATATACAGTGTTAGACTTATTCTCACCATTTGTCATGATCATGTAACAGCATCCTGGAGGAAAGATTCCCCTGAGCAGGGTTGTATTCTGTACCAATTCAAGTTTGCAGATTCTAATATTGTATATCCTTTATGCCAGTGGTTCTCAAACATTTCGGTTTCAGTATCATTACAAAAGTCTAAATTTTCCTTGAAAGAGGGCATTTTATCACTGGCACTTGTTTCCTTGGAGTAAACAAGCTCACTACATTTAGCTGAGAAAATATCTGCCACAATAATCAACAATGAATACGCGGTTTGTCAGTCTTTTTTTCAAATAGGAGTAGTGTTCTGTGCTAAACGTGGCTACGACAGCCATTCATAACTAAATAAATCATACAATTATTACTTTAGAGGCGTCTTGGTTGTAAAATGAAACGCTAATTTGCATCTACAGCTAGAATCTAATGTTCTCACTGGTACGTCACCTTATACTTCCTTTGTACTTGTTGTTAAGCACAGACACATTTAGGACAGTTTCTGACTGCTTAATAAGATTGTCACCGGGCGTATGTGTGGTCCTGTGTGTAAAAACATGTAAATATGTACATAGTGCTGTGTTCCTAATATACTATATACGAACTAATACATACGTAACTTTCAATTGCCAATAAAGAGGGCTTCTAATGTGTTAAGATGTTGAAGTAAGCTTGGGGAGTCACTAAGTTCAACAAAGTTAAAAAGTAGTTTTGTTTTTAATGCACAACTTTCTAGCTCCTTTCTAGTATCTAATATTGATCACTGATTTGTAAAGAGGGGGACCATAAAGAAGTATTATTTGTCCAAAGAACACTTTTTTTATAGAGGGGAAGAGGATTCTATCTAAACTAGGGTTCTACATAAGAAACTTTTGGTCATACAGAACAGTAGTCTTCAAACTTTTTCTTTCTTACTTCCAATGAATTTATTTAAAAAATGCATCCGCTTGTACATTTTTGAGTTGGTATCTAAATTTTGTAAACTTAATAGTTGCCAAGGATATAATGCACACATATGTATATAGATTAGTTTGTATATGTGCTTTACAGATACGTAAAACTCGGAGCTGAGGACCTAGCTCATTCAGTTCATTAAAAACACTACTGTATAATAACCTAATTAGCAAACCCAGTCTGCATGGTTATATCAACCATTCAAATCAGAATTATTTTGTCAGAAAATGCCAAGCTTCATTTTTCCATGTAAATAACATGTTAATGTGTTCTCATGACAACTGTCCCAGTTATAAATGAGGTAATTTATGATTCACTAGAAAAGAAGATGGGAGGGAAGATAATTGGGGAAAAGAAAGAGCAAGGAGTAAAAGGAAGTGAAGAGAGAAGACTGTAAAGGCAGAAGGCCCCTGTCAAAACTTTGTGTCCTAACTCTTCAATATTTCTGATGCTATATATGCCCAAATTGTCCCTCCGGTGATGGTCTGAGGCTTTTAATTCTCAGAACAATGCATCATTCTACTATTCAGGATGGGTGAGGAGCCCTTCTTTAACAAAGTGGGAGTTGGGAGATTTGAAAGGTAGGTGGAAAAGAAGATGCAGCAGACCTAAGACACCTCTCAACATATACAGAGAGAAGACACCTATGCAAGTTGAAGATGTGGAAAATTATTCCCTTCAAACTTGCTGACATTAATATGGAATTACTTAGGAATAAAATTAGATGATGTCTGGAAGTCGCTTCAAATAACTGGAGGTGGGAGGAAGGGCAAGAGGAGCAAGTACGCAGGGCAGGCTGGGCCACGGGCTAATGCTGTTAGGGTGAGCTGACCGCTATGTGACCCTTCGTTAGATTTTTGTCTATTTTGCTGTACACTTGAAATTCTCCACAATAAAAAATTAAAACAAAAATTTCTAATCAGCTACCAGTCTTCAGGTACTCTTATTCAGAAGATACTGACACACAGTAAGTATAAATTTAAAGAAAATGTCCACTTAGCATTTCTATCTTCTCCCTTCTTAAATATTTAAACGTTTTCACTCCTATACCCAATACAGGATGTAGATGATAACAGGAAAGAAACGTAGGGGGGACACAGGAAACAACAGGAGATGCAAGGGCAGCACTCCAAATCTGTATCTGAAACTAATCAGAGTGCTTAGAGTAATGTCTAAAGCAGCACTGTATTTTCAAGAAAAAGATAAAGCACCTGAAAAAAGTACAGCCACACACCGCCTATTTCAATTATGAGCATCAACACCAGATAGGACTATTCTTACCAATGTGCTGTTCCCACACAAGAGTGGGAATGAGAGGCCATGCAAGCGAGTCCAAAGTCCGTAAGTTTCACCTGGCCTGCTTGTGTCAGGAGGATGTTTCCTGCTTTGACATCTCTGGGTTTAAGGAACACAGAAAATTATTTATCCTTCCTTCATAAGATTATACTGAAAATGATAAAACTCATATAAAAATTAATAAAATAGGGAAGGAGAAATCAGAATAATTAAGGCCTTGGATAATCTCTCAGTTGGGATAATGAGAATTAAGATCCAAATTAAGAAATGAGATACACAGAATTCCTATAAGTATATAGTAACAATTTTCTAAAAGGGAAGATAAAATAGGAGAAACAGAAGAAAAAATTAGGTAATTAATAGCACGTACTCTATATTTGAGTTCCTGCTTATTGGTAAAAATAATGGTTTTAAAAATTTAGCTGAACATTCTTACATAACTGTAAGCTTTCTGAGTATACCCTTAACATTCAAATGGGAAAAAAAGAACCACATGCCCCAAGTTTGTTTTTTTTTAAATTAATCATATCATTCCAAATAGTTCCCTTATGTAAATATGAAATGAAAACTGAAACACATGGATATGGTAATATCAATGACCCCAAACTTAATTTAAGCTCTTTTCTAAATCAGAAAGGTACATGTGAAGTAAAAAATTATAATGGGATTGTATGTCCAGTGGGCACCATAACATTCAAAAAGAAAGAAATTTCTAAGCACTTATCAATTCATACTATATAGTATTAAAATGGATATAATATTAAGTCAATCTATTTCTTCCAATTGTTTTTTTAAAAATGGATAGGTTCTTTGAAGTTGCGAAGACCTTAGGTTCTCCTTCCAACTCTTCCATTCTCTTATTTACTATGCATGTGGGTTTCTCTTGCACCTTACTATCTTCATCTAAAAAACTGATAACCTATTAATTTGCAATGAATCTACTATATAAGTTTACTGTGCACTGTCTGGTTCACATAGATAATTTAAAAAATGCTAGCTTCCTTCTAAAAACAGGTAAAACCAATACCACTGCTAAAAATTTAGTTTATGATGGTTTAATCTTTGAGTTACTATCCATTATCAAGCATTATCAAGGATTATCTCAAAAGCATAGAGTGTTAATTAAGTAGCTTTTACTTGTCTATGTCATGGAATCAAAGGAACAAATCTGGCATTATGAGTCACGAGGAGGACAAAAGGTCTAGGCTAGTTCTAGTCTAATCTATGTGCTTTGTAAGCTTTGGGAAGTTAGTCACAAACTGGGGCATCAGTTTCTTCACCTGTGAAATGAAAAAAGTAAGAATACATAATCCCGAGTCTTTTCCACTGCACAAATTAAATTATTTTATAATTAAATTTCTAACACAAATCTATAAAGTGCACATACTTCAGAAGGCCCAGCAGCATGTGTACGAAAAGATACAAATTATCCTCAACAAAGAGATCAAATAAATTAGTATATTCTTTTTAAGACATGGATAACCCAAAAAAATATGAGTTTGCAAAACTCCAGAATACTTTTATTTAGCTAAAACCAACAAAGCTTTCAGGATTAATGAATTCTACATCTGATAAATTCAACAAGCCATTTGCTTATTAATATATGATAATTTTTAAAGTACTTACCTATGGATCATGGCATGAGAATGTAAGTAGGCTAATCCCTGGAGAACACCATGTGTAATTGCTGCTATTTCCATTTCTTGTAATGGCTTTTGGTGAACTTAAAATAAGAATTTATTTGAAACTAATTATTCTACAGAACATTTCTATTTAAAAAAATATATACACATACCTAATATATGGGGAAAGTTTTTAAACTAACATTTAGCAAGAACGAATTTTTTGCTTTCCAAGATAATAAAACAAGGCAATTGAACTTTATAACAAGTGTGCAGTTGTGCCCAGTTGTTATAGTTCACAGCCAATTTTCCTCTAAGTTAACATTTAACAATTATTTCGTGATTATAAAAACAATGAAAGAGCTTTCCCTTTTTATATTCCTACATATCTTTATTCTGAACAGAAGGAACAAATCAAGTTTAATGGTAAAGAATGCAGAAAAATGCCTGTTAAATCATAATGAAAGAAAACTCATCTGTTATGCTAAAACACAGTATTTAATGAGGACAGTGTATACCACACAGACTCTAGAAAAGACAAAGGTTTTGACTTTTCCTGGAAACTTTTAACATTATTAAAAAGTCTCTTACTGAATGAATTCTCGTTTTATTATACTAATACTTTTCTTTTCTTAATAAATAAAGGAAACTTACCTTCCAGCAAATCTGAAACAGATCCTAAACAATATTCCATTACAAGCTACATGGGAAAAAAATTATAAAAACATTAAAATACACAACTAAAATAAAAAGATTTTATATAAGATAAAATTAATTCACCAAGGAGATCGAGAAGACAGTTCAAAGTGACACAAACTCTAGTCATCAATTACCTTTAAACATAAATATACATTTTGGAACTTGTTAAATGCATACATGAAGTTAAACCAATGCTACATTAATCTTTTATAGTGCCAACATATAACTGCTTGTAGAATATGTGAGTTTCATATAATTACTAACTAAAGCTCTAAAGGAATATACATATTCTATTAATATTAACCTATAGTAGCAATACTGGTATTGTTAGGAAGCAGAAAATTGTTCTCTGCTACTATATATACCAAGTTTAGGTTACAGTTTAAATCTTTCCTATAAAGCAAACACAGAGCACCTCCTATGTGCCAGGTATTTATATGTATTAACTAACTTAATCCTCATAACCACCTTTGGAAGTAGACCCTATTATCTTCCTTATTTTACAGATGGAGAAACTTCAAAGACAGAGAGGTAGCCTACCCTTTCTTTAACCACAGCCTCAAATTTAGGAGTACCGTCACCACCAAATTGAACCAAACATTACAAATCTAAATCTAAGTTCTGTATACTAAAATGAAAATCAGCTGCAGCTTATTAAAAATAAAAGTTCATTCCAGTTAAAAGAAAATTTAGCCTTTCTCTTAAAAGACATAATTACTATGCCTATACCATTGTAAGATTACTACCTTATCTTAGTTTTAACAATGGGGCAAAATTAATTTCCATTTTCTGCAATAAAATGTCTCAATTTTCTACCTTTAATATTATTCAGCCAAAGAATCACAATCAGTTCAGACCACCAGGATTCGCCACCAATATTCCACCCAAGACCCTTGCGGGTAAATAGCTTACAATACATTTATGTCAAAAATAGATGCTGATTTTCATCCTTGAGTGATAGGATTGTTCTCAACAAATGTTTGATAAAGCATTTGAAGAATGATACTGCTAACATACATCACAATATTTTCCCATGCAAGTAATGGTCAGCTAAATCTCTGTAGTAAACTGGCAAATGTTCTATTATCTCTTACTGCCTGAGAGTTCCAGGAAAAGCTGCTCCTCCTTTCTCAGTACGAACTAACATTTCAAGGTGTTTGTGCATGGCTTTACACAACCATTTTGAGACATTTTTGAATTAATTACAAACTAAACCTACTAAAATTACAGCAACGGGAGAGCAGATACCTACCCATGCTGTGTGTCTACGTAAATAGCAGCCTTTGTATTCTACAATGTTGGGATGCTTTATTATTTGTAGAAACTTGACTTCCTTAATAATACTCTCCCATTTCTGTGGGGAGAAAAAAAAGAATAAAGGAAAAAATTAGGAACACTTGCCTTTCCTTAGAAAGCTATACAAGTAAAAAAGTTATTATTAGATTAAAAAGTTAACAAGAACATACAACATACAACTTGCTTCATCTGTAATATTTAAATGTCAAATTAATACATTTTAAAGAAATTACATTGATATAGTTTATGACTCAATTACATAAAATTCATTCCAGGTAGGACATATTTTTATTTTCATAAAATATATTATCAATGAGTCTTATTAAAATTTTACAACCACACACCAAGACTGTTGAAAAATATATACTATATTTAGTGGTTTTTCTTCAAAAGTTCAACCTCCCCCTTCTTTTTGGCAGCTTTACTGTTGTATAATTTACATACCTTAAAGTTCAGCTGTTGTGTTTTTGGCTTATATTGTCTACCAAAAATGTTAAGTTTTTTCTGCTGTTTAAACTCAATCAAGTAATTACCTAAATTCCTAAATGCAGATATTCTAAAATGCTAGTGAACACTTAGGTTATAACAGAGGGAAGTTCACAGAAAAACCAAGCAGCATGAAACAGTTTCCTACAGGATTTTACAAAGAGCCTTCCCATTGATGCCTCCTAGTAAACAACAGATAAGCCTTCAGCAATAAAAGCTACTGTATGACAACTTCAGAAACAGGCCATATCCTAAATATAGTTACTTGTAAGAAGCAATCAGGGGACTCTGAAAATACAGGTACTTGGGTCCATATCCAGGGACTCTACAGGTTTAGTAGATGTACGATGGGAACTTGGAATCTGTTTTTTCTTCTTGTTTCAGTTTTTCCAAGCTTTACCACTGACTTGTATCATATTTTTAAGGTAGGGAACTAGAATACAGAACTTTAAGAAATGTTTTATACTAGAATTTAAGATCCTATATCTCCTATGTTACTTCATAAGCCCTCAACAAAATAGAGCAAAAGATATTCACAGTGCTAAAACCTGTATTCTTCAAAGTAAAAAAAACTTCCATGAAGGATACAATATTAGATGAGAGAAGATGATGCCCCAGGTGAAACTTTTTGTTCTAGGCATGACTAATTAAACAGACACCAACACAAGTCTGCTATGAAACCTAGTTTTAAAGTTATAATATAGAAATGCAAATAAAATTAGAGTAAACTCATAAAAAATGGAGGTTTTTTAGGGGTTTTAGGAATTATAAAGAGTGTTTGTAGGTATCGACATAATGGAACAGTGATCAATCATAACAGTGTCATCATACCCATAAGTATGATTATCACAAAAAACAAGATTTACCATAAAACAGAAATTCCATAAATGTAGAAAACCAAAACCTTTAAAAATTAAAGACTGATCCAGCAATTCTACCTCTGGGCATATACCCTAAAGTATTAAAAGCAGGGACTCAAAGAAATATTTGTATACCTATGTTCATAGTAGCATTATTCACAATAACCAAGGGGTAGAAGGGACTAAGTGTCCATTTACAGATGATGGATATTCACAAAATGTGGTGTTTTTACACACACACACAGGAATATTATTCAGCTTTAAAAAGAAAGGTAATTCTGACACACACTACAACATGGATGAACTGTGAGGACACTACATTAAGTGAAACAAGCCAGTCACAGAAGGACAAATAGTGCATAATTTCAATTACATGAGATACCTAAAGAAGTCAAATTAATTGAGACAGAAAGTAGAAAGGTGATTTCCAGGGGCTGCAGAGAGGAGGGAATGAGAAGTTATTGTTTAATGGGTGTAGAATTTCACGTTTGCAAAATGAAAGAGCTCTGGAGATGCATGGGGGTGATGTTTGCACAGCAGTGTGAGTGTCCTCAACGCCACTGAACTTAAAGTGGTTAAGATGGTAAATTTGTTTTGTGTACTTTACCACAATTAAAAATATTTAAATATTTTAAAGAATTAAAGAAAGACACCGATAGACTTAGAAAGTAGACATTTTATCAACTTATGCAATTAAGAACTAATCAGAATACTGATGACCTAAAGTACATGCAATGCAGTATCAATAATTTTATTTTTCAGATTATCCACTGCCTTATTTTACAGACTAGATATATGCTCCTGGTGATTATTTGAAACACCACTAAATAATTTCTCAACCATTAAAAATTTATATCCAGTATACTTACTGTCAAATGTACCTTATTCTAGTTTATGTTCTCAGACATGATAATCCCTCTATTATAGAATAATCTGCTAAACAACAATTTAAAAAATTAAACTCATGTCAGCAGCACATATCTAAAAAAATTAAAAGTAAGGGACACAGTTGGGAGGCTTCTGGGATGTCAGGAATGTTGTTTATGGCTCTAGGTACAAGTTAAATGGGCACATTGAGTCTGTGGAAGAAAACTCACTGAGATACACACTTAATATTTGTTTATTTTTAAACAATTCTTGAAAAAATTCCTACCTATCCCCAATTAAAAATGGCATGGCTTTCTTTAACATGCCAATACAAACATATATATTTCACCTACCTCAGTAGACTGCTTTCCAGTATAAGATATTTTCTTGATAGCCACTTCATTGCTGTGCACATCTCGTGCCTAAAAGAGACACAAGGCCATTGTAAAAATTAACAGATTAAATCTGGGCAATCATTTCTCTGAGAATAAAAGCATTCATAAACCACCAGGTCAAAAAAGATATCAAAACTGCTTTTAAAGAACATTAAAAAAATAAGTAGATAGCAAAAAACATGTCAAATTATCAAGGAGCTGGTACTTTAGAAATAAAAATAATGTATGTTTATCTTTGAATGAGCTAGTTGAGAGGAAAAATATAGAAATTTGAATAGAACTATAAACAAACAAAACAATGACTAGTACATACAAGTCTATGCTAGGCCTGTAAACTCCAAAATTTCAATGAAATGGACAATTCTCTAGAAAAGAACTACTAAAATTGACCTAGAGAAGAACATTTGAGTAAAACAGTGGTGGCAGATGGAAAAGAATACCAATCGACTAAAATAGTTGGAGGGGAAAAATCTCCCCAGCGGACTCCCCAGGGTGAAGGGGAGGAGGAAGTAGAGCCCTCCCACTAACCTCATGGAGGCGTCCGACCCAACAAGTGAGCCCTCCCGAGCCACACAAAATGACAGTCAGGCACCAATCTGACTTACAAATATAGACAAGGGAACTCTAAGTAAAAATTTGAAACCAAATATTACACGGCATTAAAAGAATATTTCATTTGGATAAAATATATTACCACAGAAATGCAAAATTTTGATACAGGAAACCATTCCATAATTTGCCATATTCTTTTACAAATCAAAGGGGAAAAATATGTACTTATATATATAAATGCTCTATAAATGCTGAAAATGCAGAACGGGCCCAACTCTAAATGTATTCAATGCAGGGAAGACCAAACTCTTAGAAACCCACATGGGAAAGGTCATTCCTCAACATGATAAATCATGGCTATTGGAAACAACTATTAACTAGAACTAAGACAACACAGCTAAAAGGCTATCACAATTATTATTTACCATTTACCACTGCTGTGGAAATTTTGATAAAAAAATAAAAGCATAACAGAAACATGAAAATTAACTCTTTAGAAAGTAAGAGCCAAATTCTCATTACATGTTTTTTTTAAAAAAAGATGATATATAAAGAAGGCACAAGAGGATAGCTGCAAAATACTTCAAATGATTTCAGTAAAAAGGGTTAATCATCTCTAGTCATCTGTGGAAGAATTCATCTTCAATTCAGTCCTTAATGAATTCCCAAAGATACACTGTTTTAAAATTAGATTATGGTGATGGCTACAAAATTCTAACTTACTAAAAATCTATGAGGTGCACACTTAAAATTGGTGAACTTAGAATATGTAATTTAAATCTCAAAAAAGCTGTTAAAAAATTAGACAAGCACATATGTAAATTATACCTAGAGTTCCTTAAAAAATACATATATATTCTTTTAAGTGGGTCCTGGGAACAACTAATGACATTCCAATTTCAATTACTGGCAGACTGGTTAATGAAAACGTGCACCACTTACAATAATGGGTGAAGTGGATCTATCCACATGAGATCTTGAATATGAATTTATTTTTCCAAAATGTTCTTTACTCATCTGTTTGTGAGCCCCTTGATTTAGTCAATAGGTCTAACCAGCTATATTCTTTTCTAACAGTTTTAATGAGATATAATTTACATACCACACATTTCACCCATTTTAATGTGTATAATTCAACAGCTTTTAGTACACTGACAGACACATGGCAATACTGATTGACATGACAGATATATGCAATTTACTGATAACTACAATTTTAGAACTTTCATTACCTCAAAAAGAAACTCCACATTGTTTCATTTAAAAATGATTAAAATGGTAAACTTTATATTATGTGTATCTTACCTAAATTTTTTCCCCATTAAAGAAAAAGAAAAAAGAAACCCACACTCTTTAGCTACCACTCTCCTATCCCTTTTCCTCACCCCTTCAGCCCTAAGGAACAACGAAACTACTTTCTGGGCCTCTGGAGATTTGCCCATTCTGTACACTTTGGAACCACATAGTATGCGGTCTTTTGTGACTGGCTTCTTTCACTTAGTATAATGTTTTCAAGACTTGTGACCAGTGAATGCTGAGCATCTTTTCATGTGCTTTTTGGCCATTTGTACATCTTTGGAGAAATGTCAGTTCAGATCCTTTGCCCATTTAAAAATTGGGTTGCCTTTTTATTATTGAGTTGTTTAAGAGTTCTTTATATATTCTAGACACAAGACCCTTCTCAAACATATGATATACAAATAACTTCTCCTATTCTGTTGGTTGCCTTTTCACTGGAAGCATAGAAGTTTTACATTTTGATCAAATCCAATATCTATGTTTTTCTTTTGTTCATGCTTTTGTTGTCATTTCTAAGAATCCTTTGACAAAACCAAGGTCATGCAGTTTTACCCTAAGAGTTTTATAGTTTTAACTGGTATATTTAGGTCTTTGATACATTTTAATGTTCATATATCATAACAGGTAAGGGTCCAATTTCATTGTTTTGCTGAAGAGCTACATTTCTAAGTAGCACAAGATAAAGTTCAAGAGCGGATATACTAAATGCAGGGTAGTATCCTGGAGTAGTTTCCAGAACAGAAAAGAGCACAAAGACTGGGAAAATCTGAATAAAGTATGTAGTTTACTTAATAGTATCAGTGTATCAGTGTTGATTTCTTAGTTTTGATAAAGGTACTGTGGTTATGAAACTTGTAAACTTTAAAGGATTCGGGCAAAGATTATAGCGTAAAGCTCTTTACTATTGTTGCAAAATAAATCTAGTATTACTTTAAAATAGTAAGTTATAGTGACTGTAATTTATTAAAATCCAAACTCATTAGTAATGATGATTACATTAAAATGAAATCAGATTAAGATGAGATTACTTTTGCCTATCACACACACACACACACACACAAAAAAACCCCACAGAAAAATATTTAATGTCCACAGTCCTGTTTCTCTCTCCCGTCAGGATTACGAGTCGGGCTGACTTACCGTGTCTTGCTCATCCCCTCTAACCTGGAACTATTTCCTCAGCCCTTCCTTGTCCTTCATGACACCAGCCTTCTTTGAGGCTACACAGCAGTACTTACCTTACTAAATTTGTGTTTGTCTGAAGCTTCTTCAAGATTAGATTCTGGTTACATATCTCTGCCTGAAATACTGCATGAGTAATATTGTGTCCTTCTCAGGGTATCATATCTGGAGGCATACAATGTCTGTTCATCACTGGTTACTAATTTTCATCACCCACTCAAGGTGTTTGACGGTTTCTTTCCAATGTATATAGTTAAAACCACTGTTTCCTATTTTGTATCTAACAAGCAATCTGTGGAGAGATACTTTTAAACTATATAAATATCCTGTTCATCAAACTTACCCCCTGGGTTTAGCAGCCACTGAAGATTCTAGCCCAAAACAATCTTTGCAATAATGATTTCAAAATGCTGGTTTTTCCCAACTCTACCATTCCCTTCATATTTATCAGTCAGCATTCTATTATAAAGAAAAGCCCTCCCTTCTCAACCATCTATCCATCCTTCATCTATCATGGAAATTAGGAATTCCTATTTTATTCAAAGGGTTATAATCAATAGATGTTTATATTGATGCTCAAATTGTTCCAGATCTGGTCAGTGGGAGCGCCTTCAAGCTGGTTCCAGAATCCTCTTGAAAGGCCCTATTTTTTTTCTTTAAAGCACTCTTTAACCTTCTGCTACAAGATATTCTAAAGCTTATCTTTATGGTCCCTGTCCCCACAACAGAATGAGCCATTACTCCAAGAGCTCTTGATCCATGTAGTGAGGAATTCAAGATCTGAGTGCTAAGCGTGCTTGTTGCTACTGGGATATCAATGCAACTAGAATCTTACTGAAGAGAGAGCTAGGAAATATGTATGTCATATTATTAGTTCACATTTATGCCACAAATTCCTATGCAATACCTATCTAGTCCCACGTGGTTCTTCCTTACATTCACCAATTTCCTCTTTCTAGCATTCGTTCAGTTATGATCTGACTCCAAATGACATAAAAATTATTCACTGCTCCATCTATCAACACACAGTTGCAGAACTGTCACACCCATACCAATATGAAACAAATTTGCTGAGAGCAGTTCAACATTTGTTTGCAGTTTCCTCTTCCCAACCAGACAGAGGGTATTTAGTTAAAATACTGTGTATGAAAGTTACTCATATTGGTTTTGATTTTTACTCCAATGTGGTTATAGCCCAAATACAGTTGGATTCACTGTTCCTGCTTGCCTTTTAGTGATTCCCCCCATACATAATGGCTTAATTCTAACTTTTAAACACATAAAATATTTATTATCAAAAGAGGTAAAACAAGTTATCATTCTTTCCTGTATCTACTTCTTTCTATTTCCCACAACTGTCACCATTCTGCATCTTGAATTGTTGGATGTATGGCATATAACTTGTCTTGTCTAATTTCATCAAACTATACATTTAATATATCTGTATTTACTGTATATAAATTATACTTAATAAAATAAGTCAATTAAAAAATACTGACACACATTGAACTGCTACATGACAGGGATTTTTTCCACAGGGTTCTCTTATTGGGCCCATTTCTAAGAGTCTGTATATTTTTTTCCTTTATTATTCTGTATTTCTCCAAAGAATCTGTTTATCTTTTCCCTTATTATTTTGTATTTCTCCACATTAGTATTAAGGAGCAGAATGGGACAAGCGTACATTCAGACAAAACTGTAACACAGAAAAAATGTTGTTTATGATATACTGTTTTCTGAGTGTCTCTTCCCTTATTCTGTGTCCAATCCAGAAATCAAACAAACATTACCTACATCACACACACACACACACACACACACACACACAGAAAGCAGATGTACACAAAAAGATTCTGTAAGGATGTTTATCTAAATGTTAAGAGCAGCTGTCCTTGGGTAGGAAAAGTACAGAGGGAGTTTACACTCCCTTACTTTTACCTCTAATTTACAAATGGGAAATAAATGAAACGTTCAAATTGTTTAGAATTTGGAACACATTTTCCCTAAGGAAATAATATTTCAAATTGATGTTTTATTCTTAAGGTACCCATTAAAACTAAAAAACTAAATCTGTAATACTACTAAGAGATATTAAACATCTATACAAAATGTTGCTGAGAAAAAAAAAGCAATCTCAGTAGGAAGAAATAATGAAATGTGTGCATGGGACTTTACATAAGTCAGTGTTTTGCAGTATTTGATTCATTAGCAATATAAGTAATAAAACTGCTAAAGTAGTGTAAACAACATGGAAATTAAAGCAGAATATCTTTCCCATTTTTTCAGTAATCTAAGTAGCTCAATAAACAATGATCTCTTTTCATATACACCTAATGCAAGTGACTATAAAATAGTCTACTGCCTATGTCTTTTTGTATTACTGATTTTTACTCTGCCAGGACTGGATATTAAATGCTGGTCATTGACATTAAGCCTTTAACACTTACAAAATACACTTTTCCAAAGGCTCCCCGGCCAACTTCTCTGAGCTCTGTAAAGACCTTCTGCGGATCTTCCTTCAGGAAGAGCTCTTCAATGGCAGGGTCCTTCAGGCTGTGTGCTGGGTTACTTGATGGCATCAGGAAATCAGCTGTTTGATGCTAATCCTAATCCGTGGTAAATGTGTATGAATGGAGCCACGTTGGCATAAACAATTGTAGAGAAATAAGAAAAAGAAAAAAAGAAAAGCAAACATTGCTAAGAATTAGTTTAACATCATTTTCTGAGTATATATATATATATATATATATATATATATATATAATTATCTTAGGCCTGGAATTTCACTGAAAAGAAGTGTTGTCTACTAGTGCAGGAGTCTTAAACCCGGCTCATCATCACAATCACCTATGCTGCTTTAAAAAAAAAAAGGTTCCCACTATACATAGTATGTAAGTACATACTATACATACACTTCTAAAAATTAGATAAATCTTTATGTCCTGGAAGGCTTTCTGTATCAGTACTTAAAGATTTATCTAACTCTGATGCAATCAGCTCATCAGCAAAAGAGATAATATAGGAGGAAGACCATTAAAAACATGCCCAACAACTCAAAATGTACCCATACTATGTTTCCAACAACAGGAAGATTCCCATCTATTAATGACTTTGAAATGCAAGAAAATAGACAATAGATTTAATTCAGTAAGATTCCTTTTCCTTTCAGATACCACATGGCAGTGTTTAATCAAACCTAACACACACATTCCTAAGAAAAATGCAATGGGAGAAAATAATGAATTTAACATACACAGGTAACTGTTTCCTCTATAACCTGATTCACATTAAAATATGGCCTTATCAAATCGGCTTCAGAACCCTGGGGGTTCTGATATCAGTTCCTTTATATCAGATTACCAAATTTTAAAAATGGCTGCCATAAATGAGAGGCTTCAGAGCCTGGTTCTAGAATGACACTGCCTAGATAGGAATCTTGGCAACAATCATTTACCAACTATGAACTTGGGTAAACTCATTTTCCTTATCTACAAAATGAAAGAAATAACCTACCTCCTAGAGTAGCTTAGAGGGTTAAATGAGTTAATAAATGGTACGTATAGACTAGTACTCAAGCAGAGTAAGCAGTACATTAAATGTTAGTTATCATGACCTCCTTAAATTTACCAATTAAAATTAAAAACTTGAAAATTGATTTCATTAAACTCATAAGGGAAAATAAAGCTCTAGCCAGTTCTTTCCATGCCCAAAGCATATTTTTTTAATTTAAAAACTTAATTTTTTTATTTCAAAAATTTTTTAAACTAAAGAGAATTTTTTAAGCCTGTCTCATTTTTAGTGAAGTCAACCTAACCAATTATAATGATTGTTATTAAACTTCTAACTACATAAAACCATTTACATATCTTTTGCACCTCCCTAAATTAATACTACATTGCAATAAAAACTCAAATTATTCATTTGTATTCCTTTTCTAACATATTTTCAAGGCTGCCCCACATACCACACTTTTACCAATCTCTCTGCTCTGGAAGTTCCCTGGAACAGTGCTTCAATAACAGTTCTTCCAAGAATATGTGACCATAGGAAAGTCACTTATTACTGCTAAAATGAGGAGATTGAACTAAATACTACATAAAGTGTTACTATTCAATTAACATACCTGTGAAAAACAAAAAACCTTCTATGTTACTTAAGACCTTATTTAAGAACGTTGAATTATCAAATTACTGTACCTTTATTACAAGCATTATTTTACATAAAATTTTGTAACTACTTTCATGATTTGCATCTTCTTTTCTATCGGACTAACAAATTCCCATTCAAAATCTTTCAAAATTTAGATTAAAGGTAATGTTGGGAAGTTTTAACTCCAATAGGACGAGCTGGTCACTCTTCCTTCATGCTCCAAAACAGCATTTACTGTCCCACAATGATCTCTCTTCCCTAGACAAGTAGGCACGATCTTTACATTACCTCTCTACATCCTACACACTACTTCTTACAATTAATATACAAAACAATGCTTAATTCTTCTCTCTACAGCCCATTTAAAAATGCTTTTGCTTCCACAAATATTTACTGAAGAGTATACATGAGATTATGATACACAAAAAATATTAACGTTGATAACAGAGAAATAGAGTAAGTTCATAAGGTTAGCACCCTCTAGAAAATCAGAGAAACAAGAAATAAGGAGGGAACTGGAATACATGCTCTACCAAGCACCAAAGAGAACATAAAATTATTTTCATCACTAGAATAAAATAGGGCAAGTAAATCAATAATCCGAAAGAGTTCAGAAACAAACCCATGTTTGTGTATCTTCAGATTTAGCATATGATTAGAGGAGAAATAAATATTGAGAAAATGGAGAGCCCATATGAAAAACATTTTAAGATTATATCCTTAGCACATATCTTATATAAATATAACTGATAAATGGCTTAGAGGCATCTCAAATTAATGAGGAAAAAGGATTTGATGAAAATAAGTGTTGTTGGGAAACCCAAATAACTACTGGAGTAAAATAAAATAACACTGTTCCTCAAATTAAACAGAATTAAATATGGGTCAGAAACACAAATGTTAAGAAATGAAACTATACAAGTACTAGAAGGAAATATGGGAAAGTTCCTCTGTAATTATGGATGCAGGAAACTTTGCTAACAATGATCCAAATACAAAACAAGTAGGGAAAAATACTGTTATATTTAACAATATAAAAAAAAGAAAAATTGGGTAGACGGACCGTGGAAAAAGAAACTCCAAGCAAACAGCTAAGTAATAAACTTGGAGCAAATGTTCAACAGTTGTACTTTAAAGGGTAAGATCCCTAATATATAAAAAAATTCAAAAAAGCAAACAAAAACTACAACTGGATGTATTTAATATGCAGAGCTTCTAAAAACAGCAAAAGCAAAACAAAAATAAAAAATCCAAATTGGCAGAGATATGGGTAGTTCACACAATCAAAAACAAACAATAAAAAATTAAATATATGCACTAGTCATCAGAGAAATGAAAATTAAAACCACAACGAGATGTAACCTCATGCCAGTTAGGATGGCTAAAATCCAGAAGACAAAAAACAACAAATTTTGGCAAGGATGTGGCTGGTGGGAATGTAAATTAGTACAACCAATGTGGAAAGCAGTATGGAGGTTCCTCAAAAAACTCAAGATAGAAATACCATTTGACCCAGGAATTCCACTCCTAGGAATTTACCCCAAGGATGCAGCAGCCCAGTTTGAAAAAGATATATGCATCCCTATGTTTATCGCAGCACTATTTACAATAGCCAAGAAATGGAAGCTACCTAAGTGTCCATCAGTAGATGAATGGGGAAAGAAGAGGTGGTACATATACACAATGGAATATTATAAAGCCATAAGAAGAAAAAAATCCTATCATTTGCAACAACATGGACGGAGCTAGAGGGTATTGTGCTCAGTGAAATAAGCCAGGTGGAGAAAGACAAGTACCAAATGATTTCACTCATATGTGGAGTATAAGAACAAAGAAAAAACTGAAGGAACACAACAGCAGCAGACTCACAGAACCCGAGAATGGACTAAGAGTTACCAAAGGGAAAGGGACTGGGGAAGACAAGTGGGAAGGGAGGGATAAGGGGAAGAAGGGCTATTACAATCAGCACACATAATGTAGCGGGGGTGGGAGTGGGGTAGGGGGTAGACGGGGAAGGCAGCATAACACAGAGAGGACAAGTAGTGATTGTATAACATCCCACTACGCTGATGGCCAGTGACTGCAGTGGGGCATGTGGTGCGGACGTGATAATAGGGGGAGTCTAGAAAGGATAATGTTGCTCATGTAACTGTATGGTAATAATAGCAAATTAAAAAAATTAAATATATGAAAATGTTCAAAATCACTCAAGAGAAATACAAATTAAAAACTATACTAAGTTTTGATTTTCTGTCAGAATGACAAAAATTCACCATGTTTTCCACACTGAAAATGCACCACAGACGGTGGGCTGGAAGGGAAACACGCCCTCTCATCGTAGTGGTGGTCATGCAAACCAGCACAAACCCCATGGAGAACAATCTAGCAAACTCTGGCAAATTCACATATGCACTGACCATTTCACACAAAAATCCCACTTGAAGGAACCATAACCAAAGATACTTACAGACTGTATAGGAAATGATAAATGTGCAAGGTGGGGAACTGAAACATTACATTGCTGATGGGACTGTAAAACAGTACAACCATTTTGGAAAACTCTAAAAGAGATGCTTATCAAGTTAAATAAACATTTACTATGACAGAGCAAGTCCTTAACTGGTTATCATTTACTCAAAAGAAATTAAAACACTGACACACACGAACTAGTACCTAACCCACCAATATATAAATGGCCAAAGGATAGAAACATTCCATAAAAAGATAATATAAATAACTGGGAAGAGAAGTCAAAACGTGAAGTATAATGGGTGAACTCATGAGTTTTCTGATTTGACCTAAGAGTTGCCTGGGTAACCGTTCTGACAGTGCTGATGACAAGAAAACCCTTAAAAGGAATACTCCTCTTCTGTCCCAAAGGGGACCCTGTGATCTGGAGATTGTGAGGAAATAGGCCGTTTTTTTTTTTTCATTTTATTTTTCCACTCAGCCACAGAATTTCAGTGCCAGAGCAACAGAAAAACCCTGTGAGCAAAACCTCTCTCTGGCCAGAAAACCTACGAAACAGGGCCTCTTTCATCCAAAAAGTAGGAGGGGAATTGCCATTATTTTCTTTTTTTATTTTTGCTCTTCTTTCTGCACTTTACACAAGGACAGGCCCAGTTATGGGGGAACTGTACAATGAAGAAGTCTAAAGCTGTCTGTATCTTTCTGATCAAAGTAACTGGGAAAAGGTCACTGGAAACTGAAGAGTATGGGGGAAATCATGGAGAAAAAAGACCTTGAAAACAGATCCCCATTTTGGGTATAAAGTAATAAAAATAACAATTTGTGTTGTTTAAAATAGACTCAGAAAGTATAGCAAAGGCTATGAGAAAGAGAACTAATAATGTATGATATATACAACTGCCTAAGTCCTAGACTATCACTGAGAGACATAGCTCAGGGCAAACGCAAAGAGCACAGGGAAAGTTCTGAAAACAGAACTGGTATGAGAACAACCACCCACAGAAGGTGAGACGGAACGTGTCATCTACACTGGTTGGTGTCGGCTAAAACAAACAAATCAACATTCTACAGAAGATGCAAACATGACTCAAAAATGACATTATCATATTCAAAATGGCCAGAATATAATCGTAAATTTACTAACCACGCTAAAACAAAACACACACACCACACACACAAATGGAAAATGTGACAAATTGTTGAGGAAAAGAAAGGACAGATGCCCATTTTGAGATGCCTCATGTTGGAACTATCACATAAAGACTTTAAAGCAGCTATTATAACCATACTAAAGGTGCTAATGGTTAACACACTTGAAAAAATTGGAAGGACCTTAAGTTCTTAGTAAAAAAATAAAACTATAAAAAAAAATCCACATGAAAAAATTTATAACTGAAAAAAATACCAGAAATCACAAAAGAAATTGCATGGGCTCAAGCACTGAACAGAGATGATGGAAGAGTCAGTAAACGTGAAGATAACAGCAACAGAAACTATATACACTGCAGAAAAGAGAGAGGAAACACTGGAAATAATGAATACATCCTTAGAAACCTGTGCGACAGTATCAAATTGTCTAAATTTCACATAACAGGTGATACATAAAGGAAAAGAAAGATGTTGTTAGAGAAAAGAATTATTACTAAAAGCATAGAAGATCCCAGATTTGACAAAAACAGAAATGTAGAGATTCAACACCCTCAGCAAGCCCCAGACAGAGCAAATTCAAAGTTTAGGCAGGATAAGGCCTAAACATGTCATAATGCTAAACACCAAATATAAACTAAAATTTGAATGATCACAGATTTGTCAAAAAATAAATTGGAGGTCACAGAATGTTGAATAATTTCTTTAAGGTGAGGAAAGGAAAGAACTGCCAACCCAGAAGAGAATCCTTTACATAAGCAAAAGTCTTTGGGAATGAATGCAAAAAAAAAAAAAAAGAGAAAGAGAAAGAGAGAAAGACTTAGATGAGGGAAAGCTAAGAGAATCTGACCTCCATTAAGGGAAATGTAAAATATTAAACAAAGAAACCTGAAGTCTATATTAATATCACACAATATTCAGAGCTTCAGAGCTAGGAAAATTACAAGGAGTAAAGAGGGACATTACAGAATGTTATGATTCTGTTCATCAACTTCTAAATGTATACTCACCTGACAAAACAGAGCCAAATTACATGAAGCAAAAATTGATACAACTGAAAAGAGAAGATAGGTCTGTAACTCAAAGACCACCACCACAGAACAACACTATCAGCCAGTATGACCTAATGACATTCTAGTATGTAACATGGCAACAACACAATGTCACAATGTGCATTCTTTTCAAGTGTACATATAACATTCACAATAAGATCATTTTCTGGGCCATAAAACTAATCTCAACAAGTGAAAAAATTTCAATTCCTACAAAGTGTTTTCTGACCAGAGTGTAATAAACTTAAAATCCATAACAGTTAAAAAAAAACCCTCAAGTGTGGAAATTAAATACACTTCTAAGTAACCCACGGGTCAATAAAGACATTTCAAGTGAAAAGAGAAAAATACTATGAATTGCGTGAAAGTAAAAATATAACATAAAATTTATAGGACACTTACACAGAAATTAAGGCACTAAATCATAGTACAAGGAAACTCCAATCAGTAATCTAAGCTCCCATTTTAAAAATCTAGAAAGAGAACAGCAAATAAAACCACAACTAAACATAGATGGAAATACTAAAGAATAGAATAGAAATCAATGAAACTAGACAACAAAATCAGTAAAATTAAAAGCTAGTTCGTTGCAGAGAAAAAGAAGTCAACAACACTGAAAGAACTCTGCCAAGCTAACCAAAGAAAACAAGAGCAAATTACCAAAAAGTGTGCCTATTACTATATTCCTATAGACAATAAAAGCAGAAGGAAAAACAATCAACAGCTCTAAACTCATACATTTGACAAAACAGATGAAACAGGCAAATTACTTGGTAGTGGTAGTTATAAACTACCAAAACTCACACAAGAAGAAATAAAGACAGCTGCCTCTTCCACCCAGCTGACAAACTGTAGTGGCTCAGGCTCAGACCCCAAAGAGGTACCGGCTTCCACTGCCTCAGCCGGGAAAGCACGGCCCTCAGAGCACTGCTACAAAAAAGAACAAGGCCAGCCCCATAGTGACAGCAGGCGCGTCTGGGGCTGAAGCCGCAGCAGGGGGCATGGGATGCATGGTGGCACAGGGTGGACAGGAGGCTGAGCTGAGTGGGGAAGCTGTCATTGGGCGGTGCAGAATCCTCAGAGGGGGCCGCGTGTGATGGGGTTTACCCGCTCCTCAACACTGCCAATGGAGCAGCGAAGCCGATGGTATCCAGGAGGTTGATGTGAAATGGTTA
>JAVSCE010014341.1:0-24176 GCA_032199065.1 Smutsia gigantea
AAAAAAAAAGCAAGAAATAACACAAACGAGCAAAAAAAAAAAAAGCCCACCTGGCGTGGATTCTCTACGCGTGCTTTAGGTGTCGCTGTTGCTCCACTAATTCGCAGCCGCAGCTCCGCCGCTTTTTTGATAGGGTAGGAATGAATGGGACACTATTGTTTTCTGTATAAATTTTCAGCATGGTTGCTCCCTTCTTTCTGTCACTAGCGAAGGGGACCGAAGTTCCCCAGGACTTCCAGCCTGCAGGGCTGAGCCCGCCGGGGCGATGGTGTTCCCTCGCTGGGTCCCCCGCCTCTCCGAGACCGCTACAAATGGCGCGTACTTTTCTCTTGTCCCTGGGCGCTGGCTGCACGGTCCCGGCGCCTTCCCGGCTCAAAACCTGCACCTTCTGCCTCTCCAATGTCTGGTGCACCACGCGATGTGTGTCAGCGCTCCCGGTGCTCCAGCGCAGACCACCGGGGCTGGTTATTTCGCGGACTTGCTCTTCCACTCGCTCCCGGCTCCGACTCCTCTCCTCCCACCGGTGCTCTGGGCTGGGTGAGTGTTCGGGTGCCACCGGGTCGCGGCTCTGTATCTTACCCGCCTCGCGGGGTGCTGAGTCCTCCCAGGTGTGGCTGCACGCTGTGCACTTTCCTGTGTGCTTCGATTTCTCTTTCAGGAATAGTTGTATTTGCTGTGTTTTCATAGATTTATATAGTTTTGGGAGGAGATTTCTGCTGCCCTGCTCACACTGCCATCTTCCCAGAAGTCCTTAAGGTACTTTTTAATTTTTTTTCTCAACCCATTGGTTGTTCGCTAACATGTTTTTGTCCCCACATATTTGTGAATTTTCCAGTTTTCTTCTTGTAATTGATTTATCATTTCATATCATTGTGGTAAAAAAAATGTTTGATAGGATTTCAGTTTTCTTAAATTTATTAAGATTTGTTTTGTAGTCTAACATATGATCTATCCTGGAGCTATCCCATGTACACTTGAGAAAAATGTATATTCTGATGGTTTTGGATGAATTGATCTGTATATATCTTTTAAGTCCACTGATCTAACATTTAAGGCCAATGTTTTCTTATTGACTTTCTGACTGGAGGCTCTATCCATTGATGTAAGTGGGTTATTACTGTCCATTTTTCCCTCTAGGTCTGTTAATATTTGTTTTATATATTCAGGTGCTCTTATGTTGAGAAATGTTTTATCCTCTTGTTGGATTGATTTTTTTTTATCATTATGTGGTGATTTTTGTCTCTTATTACATTCTTTGTTTTAAAGCCTCCTTTGTGAGATGTAAGTATAACTACCAGCTTTCTTTAGGTTTTCTTTTGTATGGAATATATTTTTCCATCCCTTCAATTTCAGTCTGTCCTTACATTTTATGTCCTTACACCTGAAGTAGGCTCTTGTAGGCAGCATATCCACTGTCTGTGGATATTTTTATCGATGATTTGTAGATTAACTTTAATCCACTCAGCCACTGTCTTTGGATTGGAGAATTTAGTCCACTTCCATTTACGATAGTTTTGATAGGTATGTACTTACTGCCATTTTATTAATTCTTTTCTGGCTGTATTGTTTCCTTTATCTTTTGTATATCTACCAGTGGTTTTGTTTTGTGGTTTCCCTGAAGCTATATTACAATTCATATTTAATAGCCTATTTTAGGTTGATAACATTCTAAAGCTGTTTTTATTCTTCCTGTTTTCATTTTTGATGTTACAATTTACATTTCTTAATCTTGCACATCCCTTAACTAATTAGTGTGCTTTATTTTTACTACTTTTGTCTTTTAACCTAATACCAGCTTTATAAGTAAGTATTCCACTACCTTTTCCATATATTTACTAGTTTTATATGTTTTTCTGTTGCCAACTAGTGCTCTTTTGTTTCAGTTTAAAGAAGTCTCTGTAACATTTCTTGTAAAGCTGGTCTAATGGTGGTGAACTCCTTTAGCTTTTGTTTGACTGGAACTCTATCTTTCCTTCACTTCTGAAAGACATTTTTGCGATGTTGTGTACTCTTTGTTGGCAGTTTTTTTTTTTTACCTGCAGCACATTGAATATATCATGGAACTTCCTCCTTGCCTACAAAGTTTCTGCTGAAAAATCTCTTGATGTATTTATGTGGAGTGGGGAGAGGGGTTTGCCTGTATGTAAGAAGTTATTTTTCTCTCTCTGCTTCTAATATTCTCTCCTTGTGTCTAATTTTTGACAGTTTAGTTACAATGTCTTGGTGTGTCTCTTTGGGTTCTACCCCCAGAGATTCTGTTTTATTTTGTCTGGGTTATAGCCTGGCCAAGAGATTTAAAAATTCTCCACTCAATTTTAATGCGTATTCAAGGTTGAGAGCCACTGCTTTAAGCCTTTTCAGTCAGAAAGAGCTGTCTGAGCAAAATCTCCCCATGGCAGAGCCAGCCCTGCCTAAGGTAAGGGCGCTACACCTACCTGCAGTACTTGAGAGGAGTGCCTGAGAACTCACTGCCATCAGACTCAGGCTCAGATCGGTTCTCAAAGTCGGAAATTCGAAACACAGACAAGCTGGCATTCACATAGCCAACCATGCACCTATAAGAGAAAACAAATTCTGTAATTAGAACTCTGATCACTTCTGCATCCAGTTCACTAAAGGCTCTAGTTCCTAGAAGTTCCTGCAGTTGTTGAGTGCTTGTGATAAGGCAGGACCAGCTAAAGGCACTTAAGTTAGGATACACTAAAAACCCTGGGTATGTTGAATCAGGCACAAGTCATTTCTTTTGTTCTAGTCCTTTTTGTGAATAATCATCATATGGAACATCACTACCCCAATCAATGTTTCAATTAAATAGGTATAAGACAATTAGCATAAGTTACAGGTAAGTCACTGCTTCTTCCCTTGATAGTACACACAGATATACACATAGCCACATTCCTTCATTAACAAATATTTATACTCTTTCATGATGCCCTGAATATAACTTGTATGCATATGATCTCCTCCCAACTTACTTCCCTTGCTACAGCCAGGCTAGACTATATTCTCTGCATGTATCATATGCTTTCATGCCTCTGCTCAGGTTGTCTTTTGTGCTGGAACTCCCTATTCATTTCTTTATAGTTAAAATAGTGCTCATTCCTTAATGGCCAACTAGGATGGCACCCCTTCTGGGAAGATAGCTTTATCTACCAGACAGAAGGCTTATTCCCTTCTCTCTGTGGTGCTGCTATACTTCACAATCACCATACATCATGTATGAAAGTTGGCTGCACACGTGTGTCTTCTCTTTTGGACTGTAGTATTTTTTGGAGTAGAGCAGGTATCACAGGTATTTTTGTTTCCTAGAACAGTCTCATGCAGTGTAGATATTTAATTTGGTTGATTTCACTGGAGGAAAACTAAAGTACCAGAGTCTATGAAGGTCTTAAGAATAAATGAGGAATAAACTTCTTGAGGTCATGTCTTTTATTCTGTACTGGGAGTTGTATATTACAACACTAGAAACTTGGGCTTTGGGGTCAAACTGTAGCTCTTCTGCTGTATTCTTAGCAAGTAAGACAACTTCTTTAAGCAACAAAAGTGCCTATCTCCTAGGGTCGTTGTGGGGATTAAGTGAAATTATGTTATGTAAAGCAAGTTATATAGTTCTTAGCCTATAGCAAGATCTTAATAAATGTGAGTGGCTATTACTAATTCATTTTATTTATTTCTTGAACTTAGCTGGACGTCAGTACTTATTGACTGAATAAATCAGTCTTCACATTCTTTTCATTAACACGCCAGGCATGATTACCCCAAACTGCTGACCACTAAACCAAAATGATGACACATAGTTCTGAGAGCACATGGGTTCTGTGTATTGTCTTGCTAAAACAAATCACTGGTTTTATCATGACCTTAGAAAAAGAAATGAACCAAGTAGAAGGACCCATTTGTTAAGTCACTTATGGTGATAGAAATGGTCAGTGGGTGTATAACATACCTTAATCCAACTGGCAGCAGGTTTCCTTTACCACTCCTTGAAAGGGTAGTTTGGGATGAGGTCTCCCTCACCTATGAACTGCCTGGAACAGGACATGTAAGCAAAGTAGTGCCTTGATGATGATTATAGCTGTCATAGGAGGGAGACGGTTTTTGAAAAACACAAAATATAGCACACTCTTCTCAGGAGCTGAGCAGTGGGAAAGGAAAGGTGCTCTGGAAACTGGCAAAACAGGCCCAGCATTGAAATGGCAATATTCATGACCATCCTGCACTCTTATCTCATTAAGCAGCCCAGAGGCTTTATTGAGATTAGAACTGCCTAATGGCTGCTCTCTTCAAAAACTCAGTTGAGAAAATCTGAACTTGAGTGAAATACCTGTATCATGGACAACAGTCTACCCTCAAAATAAAGAGGATATACCTTTGAAGTATTTATTAAGCATATTCATGTAATGTCAGTCATAAATCCAAGTTGAAAATGCACCTTTAGTGGGTGTATAGTCCTTCTGTGTACAAAGCATTACACATGGACCTAGTACATACATAACATAGGAAAGAAGACTTACACAGCAGATAACTATCATTCTTATAATCAGGGAGAGATGAGAGGCTGTCAGTAAAGTCTAGGCATTTTTCTAGTTCTTTTCAATCTTAACTATTGCCAATATCAAATAGTTAAGGAAGTCATCAACTCAGGAAAATGAGATTTCCCATACCTCACTGTATAATGGCATCCTTGTGTCAACTCAGTGACTTACCGTTTACAGCAGGAAGACCACAGGCTGCGGCAGCCCCCAAGTCTATCACTCAGTTTGCTGGCAGGGGATTTATATGCCCTAAGTGTGACATACCACTAGCTCCAAGGGAGACACAGGGAAGATGAGGCTGCACTGACCATCAGGGAAAGTAAGAGGAATGGAGAAAAAGGTATCAAAGGAAGGGGCTCCTTGTGAATATGAAATAATGAAGTTATTTTTCTTAAGGGGCTGGTAGATGACTTCTGGAAGCCATTCTCCAAGAAAGGAGATTCAGAAAATGTCTTATGTAAGGATAGCATTGTTTGAATCAGGAGGCATATACCTTCCAATGAATTTAAAACCATTTGCTACTTATCATTTTCAATCTTTTACTATGGGGACAAATGTGAACTAGTGATTATCAGTTTTAAGGGAAAAGACAGAAGTTGAAGTTTGTAGATTCCAGATGAAACTCACTGCAGACTGTCTTTGAATTTTGATCCTAAATTTGCCTTTGGGTTTTAGACATGGAGACACAAATAGCATGGGGATAGGACTCAAAGGGTAAAGAAGCTAGGGGAAATAAGAAATAAGATCCAATTTATGCACTTAAAGTTAACATGCTTTATAGATAATAATAAATGACTATAGATGATAATAGGCTAATGAGATAAGGGCAGAAGAAAGTGATCTTCTGACTTGTTGCAATAAAATGTCAGACATTATGAAAGAGGCACATTAGACCTATGTACAGTAAGCTTTAGCCTTTTAAACAGAACTTTGCAATTGGTTATGATGTTGATTTAATTGATAATTTGCATACAGTTCATTAAGATACTCGAAGTTCATTCTACAAAAATTTGAACATTGTGTCCGTAATTAAGTCGCTAACTCCTTATATCACTATTTGTATGTGAAAAATCAGCTTTGATTTATATCACTAAATCAAGTATGTATTTCACAATAATCCTAAGGCCAGCATATATCCTTAGACATGGGCTAGAGTTTTGGAACATTTTCTATCTACCTAATGACAAAGTAATTAGTATTTCAGTGAGGGGGATAGGGGTATCAAACTTTGTATTTATGCTGTCTGAAAAAAAAAATTGAAATTTAACTCTGATTAACAAGACAGTTTTATAGCACACCCCATCAACTTTACTTCATATTTTCCATCTCCTGATGTCTGGCCAAGAGGTGATTTTAGTTCTCTAAGCTCTTTTCTACAGGATATTTGTAGAGATATGTTGAAAGAAGTGACTTCATTTTGCAAACAGTGAATAATAGGCACTGGTCCAGGAATCAGCCCAGGTAGAATGCAGTTGAAAAGAAGGAATGTTTTAAGAGGAAAGATGAAAACAGCTGAAAAACTCTTGTGTACTCACTGAGTGGAGGACATTGCCTCATATCATTCATTGTGTCCCTGTCATGTTCAGATATGGCTGAAAAATTAGAACATCTTTGCCACTATGCCACTGAAGACTCGTTTGCCGAGCGTCCATGAGAGCAGGGAGACTGTGACTGGAATGCACAGCCAGGAATAGTGGACATGTGCTGTTATAGGGACAAGGGCATGGGAGCCGAGTGAGCCTGGACATATGAGTGTAATTCGCACCCATGAAGCCAGGAAAAGCTGACAAGATGGTGAGGAGGAGGTGTTGCGGTAGCCTGGCGTTTTGGAGAAAGGTGATTGGTTTGGGTGGTGCACTTTTGATTGAGGGTTAATTGAAATTTGAAATATGGCATCTCTACAGCTAACTTAACCCATAATAAGTGGGACTGACTATGATTGTATCTACTACCCCAAAGCCTATGGCATTCTAAAATTTGACAATACTGTTCTTAGATGAGTTCAATCATTTCTAAATTGGAAAAGGAAAAAAGAAAAACCTGAAGAGAATGGTAGAGTGGCTGGTGGGGCAGAAAATAAGATTCATGAAGAAAGACACACACGTAACTACTTAAAAACAAGAAAAATGACCAATGGATTAAATGATAAAAGGCAGATCTCTAAATATTGAGAGTGGCAGAAGGCTTTTAAGTCAAAGAGAAAGGTTATTTAAAAAGCCCTGGGGAGCCCAATAAAACTGAGTTAAGGAGGCTATTAGATAAATTTAAATTACCATGAACATTGTCTTAAATCTAATAGACTGTCATCATTCTAAAGCTTTGATTCACCTTTGACTGCATGTAAATGTTCCCACTTTATTTTTTGGTTCCCCCCAAACCAAGATGGTTTTCTATATTTGGAGGTGGGAAAGAACTGAAATAGTCATTGGGACTTAAACCTAGGGAGTTTTACTGTTTAGATGAGCTAGATAACATTTATTGGCAATGGCCTTGAGGGCTCTTAGGTTCAGGATGGAGAACACCACAGGAGTTTAGGCTTTCCCTTCCTGTGGGCTCCAGCAGTAACTCTGTCTTGTGCTTCTGGATTTTACTTCTCAATCTGTTTCTATTTTTCAAAGTGAGGGTAATCATGCATGTCCCACTGCCAGGGTTGTTTTAAGAATCAAGCGCAAAACATCTGTGAAAAGCTTTGGTTTGTACAAAGACAAGCCTTTTAGGCTAAGTTAAGCAGAACATGTTGACAAGTTACAATTAGAAAGAAATGTGTGGGCAGTACAACCTAAGTCTAAATCTTTCTTAAAATGGGATGCTCACTTAAATTTGCCAGATAAGTAGTGTTTAATGGCCACATGGTTGTGGTAGTAAAGAACTTTATGGAAGCCTTTTCAACTTTCTTGTATTCAGTCATCCATTCCTTAGAGCATTTATGTAGAATTAATAATGTAATTGGACCTAGGCCAGGTGTGCATGAATCTAAGCTGACTTAATTCGGTGGCACTTTACCCCTTGGGGCTAATTGAACTGCAATGGCTCTAGAGGGAGAACCAGTTTGGCTCAGACCAGTAAATCCCAAGTCAGAGCCGCTTGTGTGAGCCCTTAGCAGCCCATGTGGATGATTTCAGGGGCACTGAAGAGACTCCACAATCCCAAAATATATTCTACTCTGACCTACAGACACCTAAGCCCCACAAATAGAATTTCATTATTTTAACACTTCTTGTCTTTTTTTCCAAGGGGGTAGAAATGAAAGCTAGGGGACACATTATAATTTTGCCTAGGCTTTATCTGACCAGACATACCCAGAAAGCCCTGACTTTGGGAATCATTGAGGTGATGCCATAGAATTAAGCTCCCAGGGTTCGCCTAATTTGCCTGAGGTAATTCAAACAATGGTAAGGCCAGTAGCTAGGAAAGAATCATCCAGTTACTTAGTCCATGAGTATTCATTGAGTACCTACTGGATACTCATCATATGGCTGCATATTTTCCGTGTAGAATTTGCAGAGTCTACATATGTCAGTACAAAGGGAAATAAAATTATAATTGTGCTTTTATAAACTCATGAAAATGGCATTAACTATATATCATGTACCACTTTTTTGGCCATGCACATTTGCATATCACACATTTCTGAATTCATAGTGTGTAGGGATTAGGGGTGAGGAAACTGATTAATGAAACAGGTCTGACCTGTATGAACCCTTCCCTTCAGTAGATCAGAATATGTTTTCTTTGGCTGAACGTATTATAATTTCACCTCCCCCACCACAGACTGTTTCACTCTGGGCTATTCCAAAGTAGAGGTTTTTGTCTGACTGTACAACATCACATGATGGATAGGAAATGGAGATTTCTTGATAGTTTTATGGCAGACTTACTTTTGCCCAGCTTCTCCTTGGCCCGCACAAGGTCCATACTTGTAGGCGTACACCAAACGAGGAATAAAGTCAGATGTTATCGCTATGACAAAAGCATTTGTAATAACAGAGAGAATTCCAATGCCTTCAAGAATTCCATACCAAATTCCTATTCAAAGAGAAGTGTTATATTAGTTCTAGATACAATAGCAAAGATAATAAGAGTGAAAACAACTGGTGTAACTGATTTTCAGTAGTCCTTTCCTTGGGTCCTTTCATCTTCCCAAATACTGACACTTGTAACCAGGATTAAGAATGCACACTTGCAAACCCCTTGGCATTGAAGGAGTTCCTGGGAAAGTACCAATGCTTGTGATATAATGACTCTGTGAGGATCAGAGTCTGATCCTGATAAGTCTGAGAGTATTGGTCAACGAAATGGTACCAAAACACCATGTGATAAGATCACCACTCACATTGTCAAGCCGTTGCCAGACTGGGGCTCCTAAAGGGTGCTGGCATTTTTGCGGGCCCAGCCCCTAATGCACCGACCCAGGGTAGATGCTTACTGAATGTCTGTTTCACAGGAAGGTTAAAAGACCACTGTGAGCCAAGTACCTCCACATTCAGTTCTTTCCCCATACATTGCGTGAGCACCTGCTTACTCTGTACTTAGCATTAGGTGCAGAAATAAATGAAAGGCATGCTCTGATCTCAGGCAGCTCTCAAGAGACTGCATCTGATTCAACTCAAAATTTCTAGTCAAAGACCAAAGGTCATGTGTGCTTTTAGAAAAACAGATCATGCTGCATGTGACTCAGGCAAACATTTGGGAAAGGGCAAAACAAAGTTAAGCAAGTAGAAGATCTATTTTAACAAGGAAATAAGTGAAAATAAATTTTTAGGTTCCAAGGTCTTAAGATAGAAACAACCAAATTGAGCATCTATTTAAGCACAAATTCTCTAGCTCTGGAAATTATAAATTTCCAAATAGACAGCTTTCCTTCTTGTCTAATATTATTTAAAAATAACAATTATTTTTTGTAAGAATTATTTGAGTCATCTTAGATGAAAAACATAAGGTAAAACCCAAAGTTGGTGGCTGTTTTAATTTTATACACCAGATGGTTAATATCTTTAAACAAAAATACCCAAATCTAACTCACCTATGTCTTTGGCCCTTGAAGCTAAAGGTCGCCTCCACTGCGTGACAAATTTGTAAGCGTCAAGTCGAATTTCAATTATGTTATTCAGTAAGGCCAGAAGCGGTGCTAGGGGAAAAGCTGCCACAAAGATAGTTGTGAATCCAAACTGAAGAACTAGAGAAGAGAAAAGGAAGGAGAACAAAGAGTGTTGTTTTTCCATGACTGTTTTTCAGTGGGATAATAATCTGAATGTGTCATTGTCTTAACTCATTTTTTCCCCCAATACAGAAGCACAGGGAACATCTCTTCCAGAAAGATGGCCAGGACACTGGACAGAGAGACACTCCTCAAGCCAGAAGCAATAGCATTCTAGGAACAGTGATCAGACCTAGGGTCTAGTTGTTTTATAAATACCATTCTCTAATAAAAGGAACCAGGGCTCTTTGGAGAAATATTTGATTTCAGAGCCATGGTAGGGAAAAATACAAGATGAGCCTGGAATGTCCTGTGATACCGGATAGTCAGGAAGTGCTCAAAACATGATGGGGACACATCAACAGCACACAAGACAAACATGAAGGAGCTCCCAATGACTAAACCTAGAACAATTTGTACAACAAAATAAATAATGATAGTATTGAATTACAACCCAAAGATTAAGTATCTATCCATAGTGATATAAATAACTGAATATGTAAATGGAGGAGAAGGGACAGCTCTTCCTTATGGTAGAATTCTAATTAGTTTTTAGAAAATAATTGTGCAACAATATATGTAGAAGGAATAATGAAAATAGAAAATCACAGTTATTCTAACACTGCAGTGTTAACTGTTGCAGGCAAGAACTGTCAATGAATGGCAAAATCAGTAGGGAGAGTTAACACTGAAAAATTAGGAGTTTTGTATCTTCTCACACTGCTGTATTGGTTAATACCCATTATTGATACTCATCAGCTCCCTGTACAAAATATTTCAGTAGGTTCTTATGGCCTATAGACTAAATCCTAAACTTTCATCATGCCATTTAAGCATCTTCCAAGCCTCATATCCAAACATATCCTACATCCCAGACAGGATTCCTAAACAATCCTTTACTCTGGCCACACTAGACTTCTGGTGTGTTCTATTTGCTTCATGGACTTGTATGTCCAATTTCTTCCCCAGACCTGGGAAGTCCTCAGCTTTTATTTCTTTAAATAAACTCTCTGCCCCTTCTCTCTCTCTTCTTCTTCTTGTGTATTAATTATTCTTATATTAGCCTTTCTGATTGAATCTGATAGCTCTTCTAGGGTTTCTTCACTTTAAAAAAATGCAAGTTTTCTATCCTCTTCTAAATGAATTATTTCTATATTCTTCTTTTCTAAGTCATTTATTATTTCTTCTATCTGGTCTTCCCTGTTACCAGTGCTCTATATTGCATTTTTCCTCTCATTCACTAGTTTCTTCAACTCCAGAATCTGTTTGCTTCTTTTTTATAATTTCAGTCTCCTTGGAAAGAACTCCTCCTGTTCATTAATTTTATTCTTAAGTTCACTGATTACCTTTCTGAATTTTCTTATAGCTCAATAAATTTCTTCATAACAGCTATTTTAAATTCTTTATCTTAACAATATTCTGTGCCTTTGAGTTCATTTGCTAGAGAATTATCATTTTTTTTTGGTTATACAATATTTCCCTAATTTTTCATAGTGTTTGACAAAATATACAATATGCAAAGGCATAAAGCAAATCTCAACATATATCAAAGGACACTGAAATAGCATAGAGTATATCCTCTGACAACTAATGAGATTAAAGTAGAAATCAATGACAGAGGGACAGCGAAAAAATCCCCAGATGTCTTGATATTAAGCAACACAATCCTAAAAAAAAATTGTCTTTTTAATGAAAATATATCAAAACTTACAGGATGCAGCCAAAGCAGTGTTCCTGGAGAAAATTATAATTATAAACACTGATATTAAAGAAGAAAAGCTGTAAATCAATGATTTAAATTTCTTTCTCAAGATATTGGATAAGGAAAAAAAAAAAGCCCAAATAACATATAAGGAAGGAACTAAGGATAAGAGCAGAAATGAAATAGAAGGCAAATGTGTAATATAACAAAACAACAAAAGCCAAAGTTGGTTTTCTGAAATGGTTAATAAATCTCTAGCAGACTTTTAAAGAGGGAAAAGCACAAAGTATGGAATTATAAATGAAAAAGTGGACATTAGTGTAGACCTTTTATACTTTAAAAGTTAATACAAGTGTAAACAATTTCATTCCTCTGAAGTTGAAAATTTGGATGAAATGAGCACATTTTTTGAAAAACATCTTATCAAAATGGATACTTGAAGAAATAATCAAAATAGTACTATAACTATTAGTTAAATCTATAATAAAAACCCTTCTCATGAAGAAAATTGCAGGCCCAGCTAAATTCACTGGTAAATTCTCCCAAATATGTAAGGAAGAAATAATAGTAGTCTTACACAAACTGTTTAATTAAAAAAAAGGGAAAGTTATCCAAATAATTTTAAGAGGCTATCATTGGCATATAAAGAGCCTGAGCCCATTCCTTCCATGTATACACCAAATATACACCTATGTACAGAGCAGTTCATCTCAAGGAAGAACAGAGGCCTGAGTGAACACCTTCTGTACAACAAGGGATAAAAAGACCACACACACACACACACACACACACACACACACACACAATGGCAGGAGAGACAGACACATGGTTACAGAAGCAGTTATGCCCCCAGCATGGCCCTGCAGTAGGAAGGGATATCTCTGAGCTACCTGATCATAGACTTGATTGCTCTGAGGCACAGAAGCAAAAGCTGTGAATTGGAGAGTTTAAACCCAACCATCACATGATAGGGGAACTGCTAAAACTCTCTTGGTACCAGAGGTGCTGGTGAGTGCCGTTGTTTTCATTCTCCCTGCACATTAATAGTGTGGACAGGAGCAGGGTCACAGTGAATACACCAATTCCAGATGTGGTGAAGGTGGCCTCCTGGTCCCTGCTCACACCGAAACACACCTGTCAGAGATTCAGCAGTCTAATCAACATAGTACTAGTATGACACTCAGATGTATTCACCCTGCCTGTGGCCCTTCCCTCCCTCGCCACCCTGGTGCATGGCCTCAGCTGGGTGCTAACCTGGGAGACCCCCCAGACTATGCCACTAGCATGGTCCTATGTGGTGCCCACCTGGAAGCTACTCAAACTGTGCATCATGACACTGGCCACCCTTGCCAGTGCAGCCATGGCTGCTAACTACACTGGAGACCCCTAGCTCATGCCCTGGAAAAACCACCAGACACTCTGGTCCATGACCACTAAGGCTCTGGCCAGCTAGCCCAAACTGCCAAGCACATATACAGTCTACACAGTGAACATTCCTACATAAGGCCATGCTTTCAAGACCAAGAGAAGTATACCTTTTGCCTAACCTATTAAAGAAAACACAGAAAGTCAAACAAAATCAGGAAACACAGGAATACACTTGAAGCAAAAGAATATTACAGAAAAAGAACTAAACAAAACAGTTAAGCAATCTATCTGACAGAGTGTAAACTAATGGTTATAAAGGTGCTATCCAAACTTGAGGGACAAGTGAATGTACTCAGTAAGAACCTCCACAAAGAGATAGAAAATACGTAAAAAGAACCAATCAGAGATGAACACAATAAATAAAATGAAAAATACACTGGAGGGTATCAACAATAGATCAGAGGATACAGAAGAACAGATCAGCAGTTTGAAAGACAAGAGTAATGGAAAGGACTGAAGCTGAACAGCAGAAAGAAAAAAGAATAAAAAGAAATGAGGATAAGTTAAGGAAGCACTGGGACATCAAATGTCCTAATATTTCCATTATAAGAGTTCCAGAAAGACAAGAGAGAGAAAAAGGGGCTGAAAATTACCCTAACCTAGGGAAGGGAAGGAAAGGGACATCCAGGTCCAGAAAGAACAGAGAGCCCTAAATAAAATGAACCCAAGGAGACCCACACCAAGACACATAATAATTAAAATGTCAAAGACAAAGAAATTTAAAAGCAGTGAGAGAAAACAAGTTACCTACATGGAAACTCCATAAGGCTATCAGCTGATTTTTCATTAGGAACTACAGGACAGAAGGGAGTGGCATGATATATTCAAAGGGCTGAAAAAGAGAGACCTACAACCAAAACCTTTTTTATTATGAAAAAAAATGTCACTGTAAAAACAGCAATGATAGTAGACCAATCACTTAAAAGCTAGTGTGAAGGTTAAATGACTAAAGTGGTAAAATCTACTAAAAGTTAGTTAAGCAAATCACTAAAAAAAAAAAGCATTAAAGAAGACATATTTTTAAAACATGCAGGAGGGGTGAGTTAAATGTAGTACTGTTGGAATGCATTCAAATTTAAACACTATCAACTTAACATAGACTGCAATATATGTAAGATGTCATATATAAACTCCATGTGACCACAAACCAAAAACCTATAATAGATACACGAAAAATAAAGAGAAAGGGATCCAACCATAATACCAAAGAAAGTTATCATGCACAAGAGGGCAGCAAGAGAAGGGCCAGAGAAGAATGACAAAAATAAGCAGAAAACATTTAACAAGATCACAGTAAGAACATACCTTCAATAATTACTTCAAATGTAAATGGATGAGATGATCCAATCAAAAGACATAGGGTGACTGAATGGGTAAAAAAACAAGACCCATCTATATGCTGCCTACAAGAGATTTGCTTCAGACCTGAAGACTCACACAGACTGAGACTGAAGGGATGGGAAAAATTATTCCATGTAAATAGAAATGAACAAAAAGCTGGCATAATAGTACTTATATCAGACAAAATCAACTTTAAAACAAAGACTGTAAAAAGAGACAAAGAAGGACAGTATATGATTAAGGGCTTAATCCAGCAAGAAGATATAATAATTGTACATATTTATGTGCCCAACAGAGGAGCACCTAAATACATAAAGCAAATATTAACAGGACTGAAGGGAGAAACTGACAATAATACAATAATAGTAGGGGACTTTAACACCCTACTTATACCAATGGATAGATCATCCAGACCGAAAATCAATGAGGAAACATGGCTTTGAATGACACATTAGTCCAAATGGACCTAATAGATATATACAGAACATTACATCCCAAACCAGCAGAATACTCATTCTTTTCAAGTGTACATGGAACATTCTCTAGGACAGACCACATGTTAGGCCATAAAACAAGTCTTAATAAATTTAGGAAGACCGAAATCATACCAAGCACCTTTCCCAGCCACAACAGTATGAAACTGGAAATCAACTACAGGAAAACAACTGGAAAAAACACAAATATGTGAAGTTTAAACAGCATTCTATTAAACGACAAATGGGTCAACAAATTAAAGCAGAAATGACAAAAGCAGTAAAATCAACTACCTCTAAAAATTAACTTAAAGGAATAACTTAAATACCTACCAAAAAAAAAAAACCCTGGAGAATGATGAAAATAGAAACACACAATGCAAAAATCTTTGAGATTGCAGCAAAATCAGTACTAAGAGGGAAGTTTGTAGTATTACAGGCCTATCTCAATCTAACCCTACACTTACAGGAATGAGAAAAAGAACAAATGAAGCCCAAGGTTAGTAGAAGGAAGGAATTAAGATCAGAGTAGAAATAAATGAAATAGAGACAAAATCAACACAAAGGATCAATGAATCTAAGAGTTGTTCTTTGAAAACATAAAATTGATAAACCCTTAGCTAGACTCATCAAGAAAAAAGAGGACTCAAAATCAGAATTGAAAGAAGAGAATTTACAACCAACATCACAGAAATACAATTATAAGAGATTACTATGAAAAATTATATGCCAACAAATCAGACAACCTAAAAGAAATGGATAAATTCCTAGAAACATGCACTCTCCTATGATTGAGCCAGGAAGAAATAGAAAATCTGAACAGACCAATTACTAGTAATGAAATTGAAGCAGTGATCAAAAATCTCTCAACAAACAGAAGTCCAGGACCAGATGGCTTTACAGCTGACTTCCACCAAACATTAATACTGATCCTTCTCAAACTATTGTAAAACTTGAAGACAAAAGAAAGTTTTCAGATTCATTCACCTTAATATGAAAACCAGAAGAAAACACTGCAAGAAAAGAAAATTACAGATCAATATCCCTGATGAATATAGATGCAAAAATTGTCAACAAAATATTAGAAAACTGAATTAAAAAATGCATTGAAAGGATTATTCACCAGAAACAAGTGGGATTTATTACAGGGATTCAAGGATGGTTCAATATCCATAAGTCAATCAATGTGATACATCACATTAAAAAAAGGAAGATTAAAAACCATATGGTCATCTCAATAGATGCTAAAAATGCACTTGACAAAATTCAGCATCCATCCATGATAAAAAATGGGTACAGAGGGAACATATCTCAACATAATAAAGGCCATATATGACAAACCCACAGCTAACATCATACTCAGTGTCAAAAAGCTGAAAGCTTTTCCTCTAAGATCAGGAGCAAGACAAGGATGCCCATTCTCACCACTTTTATTCAACATAGTACTGGAAGTTCTAGCCATGACAATCAGACAAGATAAAGAGATAAAAGGCATCCAAATTGATAAGAAAGAAGTAAAATTGTTACTATTTGCAGATGACATGATACTATATATAGAAATTCCTAAAGACTCTGCCGAAAAACTATTAGAATAACTAGATTCAGCAAAATTTCATGGTACAAAATTAATACACAGAAATCTGTTTTGTTTCTATGTAAAAATAAGAACAGAAACAGAAACTAAGAAATCAATCTCATTTACAACTGCATCAAAAGTAATACTTAGGAATAAATTTCACCAAGGAAGTAAAAGACTATATTCTGAAAACTGTAATACATTGTATCTTCTTCAATTTCCTTCATCAAATAAATGGAAATCTTTTCCATGCTCATTGATAGGAAGAATTAATATTGTTAAAATGACCATGCTGCCCAAAGAAATACACATATTCAATGCAATTCCTATCAAAATACTAATGACATTTTTCACTGAACTAGAGCAAGTAATCCTAAAATTTGTATGGAACAAGAAACCCTGAACAGCTCAAGCAATCTTGAGAAAGAAGAAAGCTGGGAGTATCACAATCCTTGATTTCAAACTACACTCCAAAGGTACAATAATCAAAACAATATGCTACTGGCACAAGAACAGATACATAGACCAATGGAATAGAATATAAAGCCCAGAAATAAACCCATGCCTATATGGTGAGTTAATATGACAAAGAGGCAAGAATAAGCAATGGGGAAAAGAGAGTCTCTTCCTTGAAAGGTTGGGAAAACTGGACAGCTACATGCAAAAGAATGAACCTGGGTAGTGATATCTTATATCATACATAAAATCAAAATGGATTAAAGATCTAAATATAAGATCTGAAACCATTAAACTCCCAGAAGAAAACATAGGCAGTAAACTGTTGAATACAAGCAATTGTAACTTTTTTCTGGATATGTCTCTGAAGGCAAGGGAAACAAAAGCAAAAATAAGTAGGATTTCTACATCAAACTATCTACACTAAACTAATGTAACAGCAAAGGAAGCCATCAGCAAAATGAAAATGCAATCTACTGTATGGATGAATATATTTGCAAGTGATAAATCTGAGAAGGGGCTAATATCCAAAATATATAAAGAGCTCATATAACTCAAGACCAAAACCCCCCACAAATAATCTGATTAAAAAATGGGCAGAGGACCTGAATAGACATTTTTCCAAAGAAGATGTACAGATGGCCAAGAGACACATGAAAAGATGCTTAATGTCACCAATCATCAGGAAAATGAAAAACAAAACTGACACCAGTCAGAATAGCTAATATCAACAAGACAAGAAATAACAAGCATTGGTGAGGTGTGGAGAAAGGGGAATCCTCGTACACTGCTGGAGGGATTGCCAATTAGTGCAGCTACTATGGAAAGCAGTAGGGAAGTCTCTCAAGAAACTAAAAATAGAAATACCATATGACCTAGCAATTCCACTTCTGGGAATTTACCCAAAAAACCCAAATCATTAATCTAAAAAGATATATGCATGCCTATGCTTATCATAGCATTATTCACATAGCTAAAATATGGAAAAAACCCAAATGTTCATTAATAGAGGAATGGATAGAAAACATGTGGGACACACACACATATACACACACACATATGGAATATTACTTAGACATAAAAAAAGAATGAAAATTTTTCATTCATAACAATATAGATGGACCTAGACTGGATTATGCTAAGTGAAATAAGTCCATCAGAGTAAGGCAAATGCCATATGATTTCATTTATATGTGGAAACTAAAAATAAAACAAATGAACAAACAAAACTGAAATAGGCTTATAAACACAGAAAAGACTGGTGGTTATTATAGGGGATGGGGTGAGAGGATAGGTGAAATAGGTGAAGGGGAAAACAGTGAGGATGTTTGATATCTCCATCTTGGCAATGGTTACCTGAGCGCACACACGTCAGAATTTATCAATATGTACACTAAGATGTGTGCATTTTATTATACATATGTCAATATAAAAGCATTTTAAAAATTAAAAAGGTATAAAAAGGTCATTATAACAATGATACCAATATCTAAAAGAGACAATACAATAAATAAAAACTGTTGTATGATATGTTTCATGAACTTACATACAAATATTTAAGCAAAATATTTGCAAATGCATCAGACCAAGAGGATGTTTTTTCCAGGTTTGATAGGTTGATATACAACTTTAACAACCAAAAAAATCAATGAAATTCACCACAATGGAATAAAGAAGAAACTTACAACATTTCAATAGACTTAGAAAAAAGTATTTGATAGAATTTAATAATGAATCATGACTCTCAGCAACTTAGGGATTTAAGTTTACCTGATAAAAGGTATGTACATGGTAGTGTGTATGTGGGAGAAATGAATAGATGGAACATAGAGGGTTTTTAGGGCAGTAAAATTACTCTGTATATTATTATAATGATAGAAATATGTCATTATGCATTTGTCCAAGCCCACAGAATGTAAAACATCAAAAGTGAACCCTAAAAGTAAAATATGGACTTTGGATGATTATGATGTGTTAATGTAGGTTCATCCATGGTAAAAAAAAAAAGTAACATTCTAATGAGTTATGCTGAAAATGGGGACTATATATGTGTGGGGGCAGAGGGCAATGGGAAATCTCTGTATCTTTCTCTCCATTTTGTGGTAAACCTAAGGCTGCTCTAAAAAGATAAAGCCTTAAAAAAATAATGAGAAAAGAAAATACGAATAGAAAATGAGCAAAGCATATGAGTAGGCAATTCATGGAAAACATAAATGGCTAAACACATGTACAATCAAATTAAAATGAGGTATCATGTACAAAAAAATGAAAAGATGTACAAAGCAATACAACTAACATCACATTAATGGAAACATATTCAACACTTTTACCCTCAGGTCAGTAATGAGGAGGCCCAATATTATGAGTTTTATACAGCATTACAAAGAAGGTCTTAGTGCAGTTAGGTAAGAACAACAGAAAAAGGCTAATGATTAGAAAGAAAATATAAAATTATTATCTGGAGATGACACGATGTGTATATAGAAAATCTCAAAAAATATAGAAACTTTAAAAATACTAGACTTTCACAAGTTTGTGCAGTAAAAGGTCAGTATAAAAAACCTATTATATTTGTATACACTAGCATAAAAACATAAGAAAATATTACCACAAAAACATCACTTGAAACTGCATTATAATTCATAATGTGCCTAGGAGTAACTCTAACCTATGTTTATACTAAAGTAGTATAAAACCTGTACACCAAAATCTACAAAGAATTGGTGTGAAAAATGTAAAAAGAAATAAATGCAGAGTATACCATATTCATGGATTGGAAACTAATCTTAATTTTCCCCAAACTAATCTAGGGGTTCAAACCAATCCCAACCAATATCTCAGTAAGATTTTTGTAGAAATTAGAGATCTGATTCCAGAAGTTATATGGAATAAATTTTGAAGAAGAAAATACTGAAACTTTTGTTCACTTAAATACACCAATGAACTAGAAGTCAAGCCTCCAACCAGAAAAGGATATTTGATTTGCAACATAGATGTCTGACAAAGGACTCATGACTAGATTAGGTAAACTTTTGCAAATCACAAAGAAAAAGAAACAAAACCAAAACATGGGCTTGAACAGGAATTCACAAAACAGCATATCCTAACGGCTATAAGCATATGAAAGGGCTCACAGCATCACCAGCTCCCATGAAATTTCAAATTAAAAGCATGAGATACTATGACATACCAATGGCTAAAATGTAAAAAGCCAGACACAAGTTTTAGTGAGTATGTGGGATAACTGAAGCTCTTGGACTGCTAGTTGGAGTGTAAATTGGTACAATCCCAATTTGAAAACTGCAAGTGTCTGCTGAAGATCAACAAATGCATATCTTAATGACTTAGTAACTCTATTCCACATAAGTTCCCTTCAGAAATATGTACATATGTTAACTAAAACACATGTGCAAACATGTTCACAGCAGTATTATTTGTAAGAGGCCAAACCTGGAAACAAACCACATGTCTGTCACCAGTAGAATGGATGGATAAATAATGGTGTATTCCTACTTTAAGAAGACGAGAAGATCTGCAAACTCACAAAATAGTTCATCTGTTGGCACACTGATGTCTGCATTTGCACAAGTAAATTTGCCCTTTTTCACCTAAGCTTGATTCCTATTAAAAGCCATCTATCCAGCACATTAATCCTTAGCAATGCACAGAAGTACATTTCATGGTACTGGAGAGGGTGGAGGGATTGGTAAAGGAAGTCTGTGTGCTGTGCAGGAGCAGGGGAGAAAATTGGGGAGTATCTGGGAATGCAAATGCAAAAAAACCACCTGTAACTAAAGGAAATGTGGGGGTAGGTATCAAAGACAAACCCACCTGTTTCATAATACTGCTTCAGGTACACATTGTAGGAACATTATACAGCAAAGAAAATGAAGTTCTACTACGTATAACATGGAAGAATCTTATAAACATGATACCAAGTGAAAGAAGCCAGTTACAAAAGAGCATGTTTTGTACAATTACATTTATATGGAAGACCAAAGGAGGGCAAAATTAATCTATGGTGTCAGAAGTCAGGAGAGTAGTCAGGGAGGGTATTATGACTAGGAGAGGGAACAAAGGAACCTCTTTGGTACCGATAATATTCTATTTTCTGATCTAGCTCACAGGATGGCAAACATTTTCTTTAAAGAGCCAGGCAGTATATACTTCAGGCTTGGAGGGCCAGTTTCTGTTACAACTACTCAAATTCTATTGTTGTAGTGCAAAAGCAACTATGGATAAGTATGTAAGTAAATGGGTGTTGCTGTGTATGAATAAAACAATTTACAGAAACAGGCAGGGGATTGAATCTGGGCTTTGAACAGTAGTTTGCCAACCTCTCACCTACATAGATTGGTTATATTTGCATATAAATTTGTGAAAACTCATTAATCTGTATGCTTATGATTTAAATACTTTTCTCACTGTATATTATACTTCAGTGAATAAAAAGATAACAAATTGGGGAAGTCACTAAGAAAATAACAGTGACAAGAATAGACATAAGCAGTTAGGATTCACTAGTCTGCTTGTGATGCTTTTGCGGTTGTTTCTTGCCAAAGACATACTGTGTTTTTGGAGCACTACCAATTCTAGCCACATCAAAGTTGTTTTTAAGCACTCAATATACCAACATTAGTGTTCATTTCCTTCTTTATGGGAAAGGAGTGCATTAAAAGGCCTCCAAGTGGTTAGTTCTCTTAATGAATTCCATTTATTAAGCTTTATTATGAATGCCCAAATTGATTTCTTCTCCTAGTTACATCAGTCTGCCATTCTATAATTGAAACTCTAAAAAACATCAGTAGATGCTTAGGACATAAGCAATCTAAGAAACATAAAGCATCATTTCTAGCACTCCTTTAATTTTCTGATTTTCCAGGAAAGAACTGCTTCTTTCAGAAGTGATGCATCTTGCCCATCACCACCCGCACTTCTGCAGCAATGTTACAGAGTTTAAACATAAAGGAAAAAGAAGAAAGCCTGTACACACTCAATAGATCTGCTAAGGGATTTTGTTAGCTTCTCTACCCTGGGAGATAAGGAGAATTGGAAAACATGTACCACGGTAATACTATGAATCAGGCATTGTTCTATATAAACTCATTTAATCAACAAAGAGATCCAGTGAAGAGGTTACTCTAATCATTACCCCCACTTTAGAGGTGAGGAATTTGGGCCAATGAGGGATGAAGTAATTGCCCAGGGTTTCATAGTTAATAAATGATATGGTGGAATTTGAACTCAGGTAATCTGTTTCCACAGTCCATCATGCTCTTAGGTACATGCTAAGATAAACAGCTTGGGTGTGATTATGAGAAATCTGAGGCTTTAAATTTAAGTGTGGCATAGCTTAAGCATTCCAACCTTCCTGCCATCCACCTCCAAGAGAAATGATTGTCCCCACTTTAGCCCCAATTGATTCATATTGCAGCATGCGTGACACTTTACTGCACTTTCTCTTTATATTCCTGGCTTTCCCCCATTAGCCTATGTGCTTTTTGAAAGCTGGGACTGTGCCTTAGTCCTCTTTGTATTTCTAGTGCCAAACATAGTATCTGCCTGGATATAACATGGCTCAATAGATGTCTACTGATTGAGCGAATCAATCATGCCAGGAGTGGCAATTCCTTTTTCTTTGGTTCACCAACTTCTCCAGTTCATATTACTTTTCTGGTGATTTATTGCAAAGGACAGGACACAATGTCATGAAGAGTTTGATGTGACTAAACTTTTGGCATGATGTCTATAGACTGTGCTTCTTAAAGCAAGATGTTCCTTCCTCTGTGGTTAGCTCAAGAATGCCCACACACTGCTGGCCTTGATAATGGGTGTATGGTTAGTAGAATGTAGCTAGAGATAGAATTTGCATTTATAATTAATAGAATAAAAGAGGATATGTTTATACTCATTTCTAAGTATTCATCGAAGAGTCCATAGGCATTCATCGGCTGAAGGTTGTAGTCCTTTTCCCATTGTGGGAAACTTATTTTCCTTTCAGGTCCATGTTCTTGTCTTACTTTTCTTCTAGTCCACCAATTCTGAATTAACCTGCACAACAAGATCAATTCCTTTAAAAAAAATAAGTAATAAGAAAGAGGAGGGTTCCCCTGTAGAACCATAGTTTAAAAAAAATTAAGACAAGCTGCAAAGGCAATAAAGCTTTGGATTAGAAAGAAAATAACAGCAGAGGTTATACTTCAAGCCCTTGTATGTACAGATGAACAGAATGACTCATGAACTGATTTCAATCATTCATGAAACTCTCATGTTCAATGTTGCCTGTGAGGGTCGGATAAAGGACTGAAAATATCTATAAACTGATGCCCCTGCATAAAGGCAGTGTACCTCCAAGTACAGGAAGATCTGACCTAGCTCACTTAATCTGGGGCCCATAGGCAGTCTTACCATGTGGGTGCTAACCTGCACCTTCTGACTTAGGGACCTAGAGGATGTGCAAACCCACAGAATGCTTCTCCTCTTGGCACACTGAAGCCTGCATCTCCACACCTGGACTCGCCTGCTTTCAGCTTCAGCTCGAAAGGAGCTCTGACTCCCAGTAATGTGCATCTCACACTGGTGAGGTTAGCACCTTAAGCCTTGACAGTGTGCAGGGTGCCTCTTATGATATGGAACAGGGTTGAGGAAATGGCAGGTTGTCAGGTCTGTGTGCTGTGGGGGGTGGGGGAGCAAGGAAAAAGTCGAATGATATCCAGGAGTACAAATGCCAAAAAAACCAAAAACAAACAAAAACAAAAAATAAGAACACAAAACCGAAACCAAAATATAAAATAAAGGAAATCAAGGATGGACATCAAAGACAAACTCTGCCTACTCCACCATTTTGCTCTATGTCCATATTACTAGAAGATAAAATATGGTTCCCCTGAGGTCTGTGACATTTAGATCAAGTATGGTTTATACTTTAAAGTAGAATAAAAAAATGCTTCTAGTTTTTTAATTGTATGCTTTATTTTTTTAAAGTTTTACAGAAAACATCAAACACTTGGAATAAGTTTTCTAAAAATAAACCTAATATTACAAATTTACTGGCATTGGTTCTGACAGGGAGCCAAGCTATGACTTGCCTGAAGTGAACCAAATTCTAGCTCATTGTTCTGGCTGAGTGGTCCTCCCTGAAGCCTGGAGTGCTCTATGGAGACACGGAGCTGACAGGGAAACCATGATATGGAATTAGAGCAGAAATAGAAGTGCTGCTGATTTATATCCCTTGAAAACGTAATGGACCAGAGCTGAGCAAGCAAAGCAGGATTCAAGGTCATCCTTACAAAGTTGATGCAAGGTTTTGTCTACCATCATCACCCAGGTGAAAATATTTTTACCAGTTAAGAGACATTGAATTAGAGATACTCTTGCTTTTTACTGAATCTCCAAACTTTTCTCTTTTCCGTAAGTTTCTCTTCTGGTCAGATTTTTAAAAAAATTACCATTCCTGATTTATCGCAGG